>JAAMXK010002313.1:0-18985 GCA_019693575.1 Thalassiosira oceanica | reverse complement strand
TGGTTCTCACAACACACACCGGACGGGTACAGGACATACGAACAATTCCGGAACGGCTACGACCACTGTGTGCCCTAGACGGACGGGCACACAACAACTTCAGTGTTACATATGTGATCTACATGACCACATCGCTTGACGCAATACTAGCTACATAGTCTTAATAATTACTTAACAAACCAGTGATACTAGCTAGCTAGTAGGTCGATTAAAATTGCAAGGCGAATCCGATAAAGCAATCGCCGGGGCGCGAAATCGATCAGGTAAAAAACTACAAAATCACTTCTTGTAAACGCTTGTTATAAGACCGACGAATTTCTGCGGCCGAATTTTTGGCGAGTTGTTGCATGGCTGTATTCAACATACATGTGAAATGTCGTCAAATGTCTGAAACGTTGTCAAACTCCCAGTAGCGGCCGAGGAATGTCCAATCAATGTTGTCATGTTGTTGCGCGGGGCTGTCGGCGCTCTAGCTAGTAGCTACTAGCGTACGATTTGTACGGCGAAAACATACCACGGTCCGAGTTTTGAAACCGCACGGCCTTTATTTCTTCGATGGAAGTTTATGACTAGCCAAGGTAGCACTAGCCGGTCTTTGTCGCATGATTGACGTTCAAGGACAGACCGCAAGCCAACCTCGCACACCTTCGCGCCACCTCCCACCCCTCTCCCCCTTCGACGCACCACCGCTTGTACCAACTAACAAGTCCCAACACTTCTTTGGTCACTCCTACACGGCATCC
This sequence comes from Thalassiosira oceanica, assembly GCA_019693575.1. Classification (NCBI taxonomy): domain Eukaryota; phylum Bacillariophyta; class Thalassiosirophyceae; order Thalassiosirales; family Thalassiosiraceae; genus Thalassiosira; species Thalassiosira oceanica. Next base: position 18,242 of record JAAMXK010002313.1, on the reverse strand, counting down.
ACCCCCCGCGCGAATATTTCCTCTAAAAATATGGACTACATACTACAAAAGCACTCGTCGTCCTGCTCCACAACAAACTCATTCAAACATCGTCAGCGACCCGACCGGCCTCACGACCGCCCATCGGACCCCACACGGGCCCGACCGCAGCTCCACACACATTTTTCCAGAGATACTCCTGTAACGGGCTAAGCAGCTAATCATATAAATTATTAGAGAGAAGTCACACACACACACGTGAGTGATGGCTCGCATAGCGCAGGGTGTGGCACGTACCTGGTTGTTTGTGGTTTTAACGCATGAGGCCGACTAAATGAGCGCACAGCTACGGAGGAGAATATTTAGCCCCCCCTCTAAATTGCACCCTATTTTAGGAGAAGGGGTAGGTATTGGGTTTGAACACAGGGCCAATACGAAATGAGCGCACTTTTGCCTGAAGAAAATGTTTGACTGCGATAATTTGCGCCCTGTTCAGAGAAGGGGGACACACGGTGTTGTTGTTGATCTGAAAGCATCCCTGGTAAGCTCAACTCCCCGCACAAAATCTGATCAAAGCTGGCCGTGGGAGTCGGATATCATAAAAAGAAACCACGAATTTAAAGCACCATGATGATGGGGCCAAATACAGACATCACCGCAGAAATACGAAGAGGATAGACCACATAACGTATGTAAGTCTTTGATCATTTGAGCTCTACTAAGTTTATTTGTTGAAAGACTTACATACATTATGGGTTTTTAAATTCCGCCCTTACTTTGGTGGTTCTCTTCACCTAATTAGCTGCAGACACTGCGCTACTGCAACTACTCTGCAGACCCAGGCACCGCACCACTGGCGCTGCCGCTGGAGAACGCTAGATAAACGACACGACGATTGCATAAGCGAGCTGAGTCCCGAGCGAAGCGAGGAGTTTGCCTCAAGAGACCATATACCTTTATCTGAGTCGATATTGAACGGAGGCCCAGAAAAGTGAGCCAAGCAGCTCGGCGGGCTCGGCAGCAGCACTGAACTCTTTTTGGGCGGGCACCAACCCCCATGACCCTCATGTGTGTGCAAAAAGCTGTTCAGGCGGGCGGCACCGACCCCCACCATGTATTGTGCTATGTATTGAGTGTACAAAAAAGTTGTGCGTGAAAATGTTGACTAGAAGAGCGTCCGCGCGCAGGCCGGTCCAACAAAATGTTTCATTGATTGCTTGGTGGTGCCCCCGACACTTGCCCTACCTAGTCTCCTAGTGGTCGGTGAGTCTATGGAATCACACCTGATGATGTGGGTGCAAGTTCAAGTCTCGCTAGGTGCGATCGGGCACCCGCCAAGTCAGAACGTTGATAGCAAGGGCAGATGTTGAGGGCCGGCGCCCGTTAGGTAGAGCAGCGTTGAGTAGAGAAGAGAGGTCGCAGGCCGGTCCAACACATCACTTAGTAGTGAAATGTAGGATGGACACATTTGAGCACTCTATGTTTAGGCTGCCGATGATGGTAGGCGCCAGTGGATGGACGCCCTCATGGAGACCACCAACAAGGAAGAGAGAGACCTACCTACCCCTAGGATATACGGTACTGGATATAAGGTACTCTATAAATTAAATTAATTAATTATCAGCGCCAGGTCAAGCAATCTATGAGGTCAAGCCCGTTTGACCTCAGATCCGTAGTATACGTGGTATTCCCACATGGACGAGTGACGGAGTGAGGGAAGTTAAGCAGCATTGTGTGATCTCTCCCCAAAGCCCCTTGCAATCAGGTCGTGATTTGTGATTTTTCTCTAGTGTATGAGTCATGAGTATTTACCTTGATTTGTGTGGCGTGCGGTCAGCGGCATCATGGTTTGTATGAATGCATTGTAAAACGAAACATGTCGTCGTTGCTCGCCTTCGGGCATTGCACTTGTCATTGGTGGCCTGGTCTGCACTTGTCCATATGGTGTCACCACTACAGTTGGCGTACAAACTCCTCTGTTTTCACGCAATGATCTCCTGCAGTCCTGCACAGCGCGGGGATGGGGGGGATCTGTTGTCTCGTCCCGTTGTCCTTTTTGACAGGTCGTCCTCGATAGTCTCACGTCCTCTCAAGGACGGTGTGCAACGGCAGGTAAGGCAGATGGTACGTTTTTGCCTTGATTTGTAGAGAGCCGTTGATGAATGTCTTTTGCATCTCACCTTATCTGATCTCCATTGGATTTATTTAGTCTAGCTAGTGGCCAGCTAAGTTGGTAGTTAATTTCATCTCTGAACGACGGAGATAGAGGCAAGTGAACACACTGAATGTTTCTAGTTCTTCCTTTCTCCCGGAGGATCGACTCCTACCAACCAGTTGATCTACCAACAGTCCACAAATCAAGTAGCTGCAACACATTGTCAACATGCATCATTGAATCACCCGCAGGTACCCCTGATCTAGCGGAGGTGTTCAGAGTGGGCGCTGTATCATGGCGGGAGTGCAACGCAAATTGCAAGGGCAGGAGTCGAGTGTGTCATGCGTGGGCGGTGCATCGCGGCAGGCGGTGAACCGCAAGGGCGGGAGTTCATTGCAGCAGGCAGGCGGTGCATTGCGAGCGAAGCCGAGCGAAGCAAATTAAATTGAAATTCAACAGTGACTCCAGCTTTTGTGATGAAATCGCCCTGGCAACATGGATGCCACTCAGAGATGCAGTCTTCTTCAAGAACCAAATGCAGTCTTCTTGTTTAAGTCTGCAATCGCTGGGCTCTTAGAGACACAGCGATACACCTCTCCGTCAAGACTTTCAACTCCGGGGATCTCCTAAAAGAAACAGAACCTCTCAGGCATAATCCTCCCCCCACACACGGAGCGCCCACTGACCTGCTGCACATGGGAGGGGGCCCAACTCTGGTCTCCTTGTCATTTGGGCCACAGTCGACAAGTAGTACCCTACTCCAACTTGTGCCCCCCCATACTTGATCTGCAAGTCGAAAGTGAGGTGACACAGAAACCAAGAAGACATAGAGGAGAGCATTTTTTTTCAGAATTCTTGCACTTTCTTCTATTTTAGGGCTTTGTTCTCTAACATGAGCCTATTGCTACTAGCTTTTCTACTCAGATTACCCTCTGGCATTGAATATTGAAATGATTCAATGAAAAGTCTACTACATCATCCCTGACAAATCAAACATGCAACCTGTTATTAAGCTGCATACAATCTTCTCTGGCAGAACGAGGGCTGATTCAAGGCCATGTACATGTACTTGGCCCTGCGCCCAATGACCATCTGTGGTACCGCTTGTTGCTGGGATGGTGGTACGTCCTGCCCCCCCCAGGCAGTTGTTCTCGCCGGGCTCAAGAAAAATGCCGTGCACCGGCCACGCCGCCCTAAATAGTACCTATTGTAAATTTGACAACCCACTTTGAACTGGTCCAACCCGCCACACGGAACGAAAACATAACAGTTTGGCGGTGAGTTCCTAGCTTTTGTAAAGCGGGTTGCCGTTGTCTTGTCCCAACATCGATTTGACTTTGGGGCAGGCTATTGGTGACCGCTACCCGCTTTGTGTGCCGTCCAGCACATCTGTTTTTGCTTGTTCTACGTACAATACTTAGGTAGGTAGGGTACTGGAGCTTCGAAGAAGCTGAAGTGGCAGAAACGGCAGATGGCACAATTGCCGCCAGACCTGATGCGGGTGAGCGGCACCCGCGGAAATACAATAGGTCGTGTCGGCTGAATCCGCGCCGGCCCGCCGAGAACGAAGGCGGGTCGCCATAATTACAATAATAGCTACTCCCTGCCATAATTACAATAATAGGTACGATACTCCCTAAGCAAGGCCAGCTTGGCGGTCGACGGCAACACATACGCTTGCTTGCCTGCAGCGGCTGCTGCTGGATGATCACCGGCACCTGAAACTTTAGTGGTGATAGGAAGAGCCTTGCGGAGTGTGACTCGATGTCACCCGGGGCAAGAAGTCCTGTCTTCCCTAGCGCATCGAGTCTCTTGTGCTGCTCACATGGTGGAAGATGAACCCAGGGTGTCTTGACGATGTGATCCTTGATGATGATCTCGATCAAAACAGATTGCCAAAAATCCTCCTTGTCCGCTTCGGCTCTCTCGACGCTGGTGGTGGTCTTAGACCTGATCTTTGGGAGAGAGCATCTCGGGATCTCTTGGCACTAGTGGGGTCTTAAACCTGATCCTCGGGAGAGGAGCATCTCAGAGCGACGCGATTTCGTCCGGGGAAATTAGCCCTGTGCTCTTCAGCAAGTTAAGTCGCCTGTGCTGCTCGGTGGCTGACAGCTAACAGAAGACAATTTCGCTTGCTTGCTCACGGGCGAGATACTTCTAGGGATTATATATCTATGGGTTTGTAGTAGTGATTGGTGGAACAAAATGAGATTGAGCCATAACAAGTAACAAGTAGTAAAAAGGTCCCAAGCGTGCGGGGTTGAGCTCCACAATCATGGATCACTTGATTGCTGTATTGCTGTGGCCTCATAGACCAGCCTTATGCGCTGCTGCTGAATGAAGCCAGCTACTGCCACACAACACATTTTGTGTCTGATGAAAGGATTGATTCTTATCTGTTCAAGGTTTACATAACTAACTTGACTTAACTTAACATACATCGGGTCCTATGTTAGTGTAGCCGGCAAACTGCTGCCTGACTCCATCTTCCCCCCTGCCTAACGCAAGGACAAAGTTTGATGTATCAGTATACACAAAGCGGACAGACTGGGACTGCTGAAAGTCAGTCAATGACAGAGGATCCACCACGTTCGGAATTTCATTGACATTTGGATTGGAATTAAACTGTTCTCCCCCGGTGAGGGTCCCATAGGTAACTCCTTGGTTCATGATGGGCAAGTCCGCTGGGTTATCGTTGTGTGATAAGGTGTACACCTCGTTGCCTACTGGACAGCAGGTATCCTGACATCCGCCACATGCAAAAGTGTCGAAAGTGCCATCGGACCAAAAGTACTCTGTTTTTGAAACACAAAAGGTTAGAGAATTCGATAGCATTTTCAAGTTCACAACACCATACCTGAACCGTCAGCACCCACGTCGAAGACCGAGAAGGAGAAACGCGGAATCGTCATTTCGTTTTGATTGAGGGCGTTAATCAGTGTAAACTTAAGCGGGTGCAACTTGTTGCGTTTGACAAAGAAAGTGACCGCGCCATTCGAGCTGAGCTCTATACTGCACTTCGCCAAATTGGATGGCAAGCCTGGATCGCAATTTGGGTCGTAACCATTGGGCAAGTCTGACTCGATTTTCAAGTGGAAAGATTGGCCGTTGTAGGTGCCGACGTTTGTGATCATGGCGTACTTATTACTGTTGTTGGCGTCACGACCACCGATGTTGTTTTCGATAATCTGGGTCTGGGGTGACGACGCGTCAAATACAATGTTTGTTTCGGCGCAAACCGGCTGATGAATTGGCAAAAAGGTGAGATGATTGAATGAAGAGGCTCATTGATCGGAACCAATAGCTACTTACTGATCCCGTCGGAGGAGAGGAAGCACTTGGCACTGGTGCCTTGGAAGGACTCTGGGTAGAAGGGCTCCCGCACGTTGGGTCGCGCATGGGACTTGCTGAGGGCGCCATGGAAGGACTCTTTGAAGGACTTGTCGTGGGTGCCTTGGAAGGAATATGCGAGGGTGCCATGGAAGGACTCGACGATGAACTGCAGATATCCACTCCAATGTTCGTGTAGCCTGAAAACGACTGTCTGCAGGCTCCGTTTCCCCCGCCAAACCCAATGACAAAGTCGGATGTATCAGTATACACAAAGCGGACCGACTGGGACTGCTGAAAGGGAGTCAATGACAACGGATCCTGCACATTCGGAATGCTGTTGACGTTTGCGTTGGAATTGAACTGTTCTCCTCCATTGATACTGACGTTTTCTATGCTGTACGCCTCGCCGCTTACTGGACAGCAGGTATCCTGACATCCGCCACATGCAAATGTGTCGAAACTTCCGTCGGACCAAAAGTACTCTGGTTTTGAAACTCAAATGTTAGAGAACTCATTGTTAGCAATTTCAAGTTCACCCCCCCTACCTGTATTGTCCACGTCGAATACCGAGAAGGAGAAACGCGGAAGGGGCGTGATCTGGTTTCCAGTGGAGGCGTCAATGAATGTGAATCTAATCGGGTGCATCGTGTTCTCTTTGACGAAGAAATCAACCGCGCCTTTCGAGTTGATAGAGATACTGCAGCTCGCCTGGTTGGCAGCCGAGCCCGGTGAGCAATTTGGGTCGTCACCATTGGGCAAGGCTGACTCGAGTTTCAAGTGGAAGGGTTGGCCGTTGTAGGTGCCGACGTTTGTGACCATAGCAAACTTGTCATTGCTGCCTTCACGGCCACCGATGTTGTTCGCAGTAACCTGGCACGAATTGCCAAATACTATGTCTACTTCGGGGCAAACCGGCTGATGAATTGGCAAAATAGGTGAGACGATTGAATGATAAGAATTGTTCAAGACCAATATCTTGCAACGTACGGCCGAGGGTGCCATGGAAGGACTCTGCAAAGGACTTGTCGAGGGCGCCGTGGAAGGACCCTGCGAAGGACTTGGACTCCGAGATGGACTTGTAGAGGGTGCCTCGGATGGACTCAGCGAAGGTCTTGGACTCCACGAAGGACTTGTTGAGGGTGCCTCGGTGGGAATCTTTGAAGGACTTGGACTGCGCGAAGGACTTGTTGAGGGTGCCCCGGTTGGACTCAACGAAGGTCTTGGGCTCCGTGAAGGACTCGTCGAGGGTGCCTCGGTTGGACTCTGCGAAGGACTTGGACTACGCGAAGGACTCATCGAGGGTGCCTCAGAAGGACTCTCCGATGGACTCATCGAGGGTGCCTCGGATGGACTCAGCGAAGGTCTTGGGCTTCGTGAAGGACTCGTCGAGGGTGCCTCGGTTGGACTCAGTGAAGGTCTTGGGCTCCGTGAAGGACTCATCGAGGGTGCCTCGGAGGGACTCAGTGAAGGACTTGAACTCCGTGAAGGACTCGTCGAGGGTACTTCGGAGGGACTTTGCGAAGGACTTGAACTACGCGAAGGACTTGTCGACGGTGCCTCAGAAGGACTCCACGAAGGCCCTCTTGTGTTAGTGGGTGACTGACTGGGGCTCCAACTCGGGCTGATTGAAGGCATTACTGATGGGGTTGAAGAAGGACCTTCACTTGGACTGGGAGTTGAAGGAGCCGGTGGCTGGCGCAAGTGAAAGATGTAAGTCAACAAAAGTAATTGTAAGAGGCAAAGTTTGCAAGATAACCTACTGCTGGGCCACTTGGGCACACGCCATCTCGACGCCAGGCATCACTCCATATTCCATTCACTAAACCTGGTTGGTACGAGGGGATGTTACACCACAGACCGAAGGGGTATTCTAGACAGACGTATCTATCCAGGCCGACTCGCTGCTCGTCAAATAGTGTCAAGATGAGCCTCGCAAAAAAGAAAACAGCAAAAACTTCATATCGGAACTTACCACAACGTCGCCGAAGTCATAGTTCCGAGTAGACGAATATGCTTCGACACCGTCACAAACACCTCCGCCATGTGCATTTGGTGTTTGAGTTGGTGCAATCGTTTTGTCTGAAGAGCATTTTGTTAGGACTAGATTGTATCGTTGAGTGGAAAGTACAGGCAACAAAATCTTACCACATGCGCCTATTACTGTCCAGCTAAAAACAAATAATAAATGAATTGCCAAAGTTAGATAATCTTCATGAAATGTAAGACATGTACAAATGATGCTAAACTCACGAGACATGTCCATAGTTCGTGCCAGGTTGAAACGCCTCCTGATTGCAGTATTGTTCCTGCGGATAGTCCCGGCACTTGTACACAATCCTCCTCATCGGGTTGTTGCTTACAATCAACGAGACCAGGTCGCCGCCATGGTAGCTTGATGAGGACTGCCACACTTCAGGACAGCCCCCTTCTTGTTCGTCGAGTAGATCAAACGACGGTGACGATGTTGGCGGCGGCGCTGCAGACATATATTTTGGATCGCATATCCCCTGAGGCGTCCAGGCGTCCTTCCATGCACCTGGCGTGGCCGGGCTCTTCGGAGGCTCATAACCGGCTTGTCCACAGTGCCAATAATCTGGAAAACGCCGACATTGATAGACGACGTCTTTTTGCAGACATGTTGTAAGAATCTCGCCAGGAATTAGTTTGAGCAAAGAAAAGTTGACTCACTGCCCTCGGATACCAAATCTCCTGGAATAAGTCTTGAAAATGAGGAATGTATGGCTTACAAGCATTCGTTCTCCAGACTGCTTACCGGGTTCGTAGTGACTCGCATATGTTGCGTATTCGTAAGTATTATTGGGCAGATGCCCTGGCACCCAGTCCTTCTCAACCCAAGGGTCTGGGCATCGTCGCCCCCTTGAGTGAGCAAGTTTAAGTTCAAGTTGAGAGGATTTTATTCAGTGGAACAGTGAAACATTCCGGCACATACCAGTATCCAAGAACCAGTTCAGGCGGGGGTAGCGTTCCCGTACTATGAGGAGAGAAAAGAATAGGATAAAGGATAAAGATGAGTCTCGAACTCAGGCAAAAAGAAAGACGAGACTGTTCGTCGTCACTCACCAATAGCCAAGGAACTCCCACATTAGTTGCCCATATGGCCCATCCGGTTCAAACCCGACCTGGCCGCATTGACTGATTTGAGCTCGGTGGTGATCCAACTCCTTGAACCCCTGATCTTTACAGCGATAGACCTTGCTCTCTCCGTACTGTTGTTGGGAAGCTGGCACGGGTACGCTAACAAGATCGCCGGGATCGTAGTGCGACGAATAGGAGCCGATACCGTCGTTGTAGCTATCGTATTCCGCTGGACAGCCGTCACCTTCGCTCCATGTATTGGGAAACAAGGCGGTCTCGCTCTGTTATCCAAGCATCCATTCATATATCGAAACGAGCAAGTCATGAGTTGTCAATCTCTTTCAAGACGATGAGCGGGAGAACTTCTGAAACTTACGTAGCACTCCTCTAATTTCTCCCATGCAACGTGCCCATACAGACTTGCAGGACCAAATGCCCAACCCTGTTGACAGTACAAACTCATTGAACCATCGACGCAACGGTAGTTGTACGTTCGCGTGATCGCAACGGGTCGAGTGCCATCGGCATTGCATAGGCTCGTCTTGTTGACCGCCTGGTATGATAGATCGGGTACGCAAGGCTCAGTCGTGTGTTCGACGATTGATGAGGAGACAGTGGTTCCGGCTGAGTAGGTCGTCTCCGCCTTGAACGTTGGATAGCAGGATGATGAGGATTGGGCTTGCTCCACGCTAAGACCCGACGGGACTGGATGAGAAGGTGTAACCGTATGAGTTGGTGCAAGAGTTGGTGAAACCGTAAGAGTTGGTGAAACCGTATGAGTAGGTGCAATCGATGGATGACTATATTCAGGATCGCATATCCCCTGAGGCGTCCAGGCGTCCTTCCATGCACCTGGCGTGGCCGGGCTCTTCGGAGGCTCATAACCGGCTTGTCCACAGTGCCGATAATCCGGAAACCGCCGACATTGATAGACGACGTCTTTTTGCAGACATGTTGTAAGACTCTCGCCAGGAATTAGTTTGAGCAAAGGAAAGTTGACTCACTGCCCTCGGACACCAAATCTCCTGGAATAAATCTTGAAAATGAGGAATGTATGGCTTACAAGCATTCGTTCTCCAGACTGCTTACCGGGTTCGTAGTGACTCGCATGTGTTGCGTATTCGTAGGTATTACTGGGCAGGTGCCCTGGCACCCAGTCCTTCTCAACCCAAGGGTCTGGGCATCGTCGCCCCCTTGAGTGAGCAAGTTTAAGTTCAAGTTGAGAGGATTTTATCCAGCGTGAGATACACTTCTAAACGTTCTGGCACATACCAGTATCCAAGAACCAGTTCAGGCGGGGGTAGCGTTCCCGTACTATGAGAAGAGATGATGCGTCGAGAATGAATAGATGAGTCTCGAACTCAGGCAAAAAGAAAGACGAGACTGTTCGTCGTCACTCACCAATAGCCGAGGAACTCCCACACTAGATACCCAAACAGCCCATCCGGTTCAAACCCGACCTGGCCGCATTGACTGATTTGAGCTCGGTGGTGATCCAACTCCTCGAACCCCTGATCTTTACAGCGATAGACCTTGCTCTCTCCGTACGATCGTTCGGAAGCTGGCATGGATATGCTAACAAGATCGCCGGGATCGTAGTGCGACGAATAGGAGCCGATACCGTCGTTGTAGCTATCGTATTCCGCTGGACAGCCGTCACCTTCGCTCCATGTATTGGGAAACAAGGCGGTCTCGCTCTGTATCCAAGCATCCATTCATATATCGAAACGAGCAAGTCATGAGTTGTCAATCTCTTTCAAGACGATGAGCGGGAGAATTTCTGAAACTTACGTAGCACTCCTCTAATTTCTCCCATGCAACGTGCCCATACAGACTTGCAGGACCAAATGCCCAACCCTGTTGACAGTACAAACTCTTCGTGCTGTCGACGCAACGGTAGTTGTACGTTCGCGTGATCGCAACGGGTCGTGTGCCATCAGCATTGCACAGGCTCGTCTTGTTGTTCGCCTGGTATGATAGATCGGGTACGCAAGGCTCGGTCGAGTGTTCGACGATTGATGAGGAGACAGTGGTTCCGGCTGAGTAGGTCGTCTCCGCCTTGAACGTTGGATAGCAGGATGATGAGGATTCGACTTGCGCCGCGAAAAGACCCGACAGGATCAAGGCGCGGCCGAAGCACTTGCAGAATCGCATCCTGTCGACAATGTATTGCGCTTTCTCTCAAGGACGACAAAAACCACCTCTATTGATTGCTTTTGCTCTCAAACTTTACAAACGTAGGACTCGAGACTTGCCGATTGTAGATCAGGCAGCCGATGCTGAGCGATGAGGCAGAAAACAAACTCGACAGCGGCGATAAGACAGACGGATGGAGGAGTGCCGGCCGCCCCGGGTCTCCCTGTTGTTTTTGGCGGCTTCGAGTTTTCGATTTGTCCAGCCAGCGGACGTCGATTCGTACGTCTGTTCCGTAAGGCATTGTCGCATAGGTACGACCGAACCTCGAGTTATTAGAGATAATTGCGCGCGCTGCTGCAGGTATTTAGGGATAGGCCCGCAGGCTTACTACTTACTGACCGTCCGAGAGATGCGACCCGCCCTCGAGTTATTAGAGATAATCGGGGCCCGTCTCATCTCCTCTCAGGCTTACTACGTACATACCGTCCGAGAGATGTGACCCATCCTCGAGTTATTAGAGATAATTGTTGAGGCAGTCAATCATTGCCGTGTCAAAATCCAGAGAGATTGCGGCTTACTCCTTACCGTACCGTCCAAGAGATGCGACCCACCCGCCTAGCTAGAGTTATTATTAGGGATAATTCTGGATAAATGCCGCAGAATACACAGCGCCAAGTAAGCCGCCAAACTTACCAGAAGTTCATGCGGCGACATTCACATCCAACATAAGTACACACTGACTCACATTCCCTATTATTTCCTATTAATCATGCACCCCAGCAGCTTTCCCTACTTCAAGCCGACTATCTACCCGATGATGTGTGCAGGCCAAGGAGACCAACGACCCAACGATCTTTGGACATCGAATCTCCCTGACTAGACGGCGTACGAAAGATCCGAAGACATCGGCCGAAACCGCCGGAATCCGAGGAATAGGGCCATACCCCCCGCATCGGCGAAGACGGATTCCTTCCATATCTTCTTGATGTCCGAACAATTTTGGCCGTGAAAGTGTCGTTTTTGTACGTAGGGCGGCACAACCAGGAAAAGAAAGGCCCTAATGCTATCTACTGTCCCACCACCCGTAGCTAGTGTGACTTCTCCAACATCAACGTTTTGTAGTGTTGAATGTAGGGTCTCGATTGTCCTCCTCGTCGTGGAGTGCAAGAAGACAGATAGAATTTCTAGTGGAACTGAAGACTTCCCACACATAAACTCACACTTGACATAATAATCACATAAACACTTAAAAAAGTTGACAGCGAGTCAGAACCAATCCTGACAGGTCCTGGCAATCTAGTTTCATTCTTTGTTTGGGGTAAAAGTATGTCCATCCTCCTTGCCTACTAAAGCATGTAATCGAACCGTTGCGCTGAGTTGCACCAACCTCATGGATGAAGTTAGCCCAAGCAAATGGAAGGGGCCCCAGCACAAGGCAAGGGGCCCAACTGGGCGGGCCAGGACCAACACAGCTCGCCCCTGTGTCGGTCGGGCGGGCCTCCATCGTCGCCAAGTCTGCCCCCGAAGGGGTTCCATCCATCCACGAGGAGGGTGAAGCACGTCAGTTGAAAACTAATCCATTTCCAACTCAAAGCTATCCAACAAGGAAGCGCCAAGTTCAACCAATTTCCAGTAACAAACCCAGGGATGGGCGGGGGATAAAAGTTTGTTACGTCCAATGCTGCGGAGGGTACCTACAACCTCTAACGCTGACGCACTCGACGTTGTGCCTGCAAGCGTTGAAAGGGACGACCCTCCATCGGACACCTTTCCTCTCCGTCGGTAGCAAGCGCGAGGACCTCCAGTCGATGTTGGAGATCTTTCTCGGGAGAAAGATCGACAGCGGAAAATTCGATTTGTGGTCGAACCGCTTCTTCTCGCTCGCTCACTCAACTGGTCATTACGAGCAGTTTGCTCGTGCCTCGTGGCACGCGCGCACCACTCACAACAGACCAGCGCGACCTATGCACGCAGCAGTGCCGGACCGCGAATTCATTATCTTGACGCACCCCAAACACAACCCTCCTCCGCACGTCTGCAGCGTCAGCAGGCTGGTAGGGGCCGTCTGAAACCAGACGTGCGCCAAAACCGTGTGACCACAGATCTTGGCGCCCGTAGATTCTTAGGACTTCCATCGCATCCACTCCTTGCTCGTCCGCATTTAACCAGTTGTGACGATGGGGCCCAGTGAGGGTGGCGATCAATATACACAGCATAAAAGGCATTCCACGTGTCTAGCTTTTAAAGAAGCTAGAGCGCAGATCACTTATCTTATGTGCGTGCTTGCTATCGTCCAATAGATGCGACCCACTCTAGAGTTATTAGAGATAGACTAACTAGCCGCTGCGCATGCTAGCACTGCGTGTGCAGCTCTGTTGTTGCATGTCCAAGAAAAAACTAGAGGTTCGATTCTGGTTGACTTGTTGAGGTCCCGACCACAGCTGGACCGCAACAAGACAGCTAGCCTTATGGTCCCGACCTTAAGTAAATGATGATATTTGAATTTATCTAGTTTCTTCTTAGACAAAAAGCTCAGGAAGAAACTAGAAGGGGTCCGAATCTTATTGCGGTTGGTCCGGACAGCAAGGGCTTGCGGTCCGGACCGCAGAACTTAACTTCCAAGATTCGAAACCATCCGGTTCCTGCTTCCAGAGCCATTGCATGTCCAGCTGTTGTGTGTTCAAATGTTGCATGTTGCCGTGTGTTGTGGTCCAGCACTTGCTTTTAATACCTATGCTGCGCTGACTTATGCATGTTTTCTGACACAGACAGTGAGTGCCGCCATGAAGAACTCACTGTGTGTGTGAGGTTTTGGCGTAGGTTGAATGCTTCTATGTGAGAGGTGTAAGTATGGGGTGATGGTAGGTATGGATCAGGCCTTCATTATTATCTACTACTTTGCGCACAACTCTTATTCAAACTTGGGAAGCGCTTACCAACCATCACTGGTTGCAGCTCAATTATGTGACATGATGTTGTGACTATTCTCTCTGCAATTGTCAACTCTACTGCATGAAAATAATTCAACACTAATGCATAAAAATAAAATAGCACCAAAAAATGCTGATGATGTGTTCGATACGATCTTCTTCTTGCCGTCTTTTCGTACACTTTGCGTGAACTCGAAGATTGGATATTTCCATCCACGAATAGGCAGCCGCGTTTCTGATGTGTGTGACTTTTCTTTGCAGGTTGATAAGCTGTCCGCAGTATTCCCTGCGGGAAAAACTAACTGGCAAAATCACGATTTGAAGCGCCGCCTCCAAATTGAACACATCCTCTGACTTGTATAAATTGCAAGGCGCATGGGGACTTAGACAGGAGTAAGGCTTGTCCTGGAAGTTAGTTAGTTGGTCTGGTGTGTGAGCAGATGTACGAACTATCCAATTGATGAGAAGACTCCTATCTGAGGAAAGAGACAATATGTAAACATTTAAACATAATGATACTATACGTAAGGATTAATAAATTATGATGCTATCACTTTGGCTCTGGTCTATCTTTATGTTGACTGTCAACGCTCCAAAAAGAGTGAAGCTGCATACCAATTAATTACAAAAATTATTTATCTCTTCATACTAGCAGCATCGGAACAGACAGTGAGGATTTGCAGGCTTGCTGGCGGGCGGTTTCAGACTTGCTGGGACAAGGGCAATAAAGTTGCAAGGAGTCGGCTGGCTGGTGCTAAACATATTTGCAAACACAGTGAGAAACGGAGTGGAGTTGGAACACATACGTACACGCAACAACGTAGTATCATCTGTGTATCATCATTAAACTATTAGCTACAGTGCCTACAGTCTTGAGCTGCATGCAGCAGCAGCCTGTGGCACTTGGTTGGATACTAATAACAGGCCACTACCTTGCTTTGTTTCTTTCCTCTTCTCTCTCCTCTTTCTCTCTTTTCCCTCCCTTTCTCTTTTCTCTTTTTTTCTTTTTCTGCTTGCGAATAGGGACGCTAGGCCCCCGGTGTACGAAGGGGTGCCGGATCCGAACGATGGATCTTTTGCGAACTCTACATAAGTATTCTATGTGAACCCAGACAACCAAGGTTGAAGTATCACTATGACTAAATTAGGGGGGTGACTTAGTATTTCGAATGGTGTCATCATTTTTTACAAATTAAATAGTTGTAATTTCAGGGGGAGCACTAAATTGAAATTATGTGACTCACCCACAACCACTACCTAAGGGAAAAGACATCGAGGCCTCTTACATTACATTACTTGGGGCCTGTGCGTGTTTGGGATGTTGACTGGAGACGTTGGAGAAAGAAGAGCACTAGGGCAGAGAGACTCGACCGGCGAAGACAAACAAACACCAGGGAGGATGGCCGTTCCGTTGTGAGTGAAGGGGAACGGGAGCGGATGGGGGACCCCGCACCTCCGAATCCGATTGAGCCGACCCGAACCGCACCAGCCTATCTCACGATCATGAATCTTGTGCTGACTTTTCTTTCAACCAGTCAATGCCAGGCTCTCGTGGCCCAGATTTTCAGCTTCACTGCATTCATATTGATGTGGGTGGGCATGGTCAGGTATGCTCCCTTTTTGACCTTTTGCAAGTCGCGGACTGAGAAGATCGGGATCGAAGGCTCATCGTTTTTTCCTCGTGACACTTAGATGCAACATGATTGAGTTCGCGGGGGCGGAAATCGGGGATACATCTGGAAGCCAGATCAAAATGCAGTTCGGCGTCTGGTACTACCTCGGCTACTTCCTGACGACGCCGGTGGGAGGCACCGGAAACCCGGTGTACGTCTTCGAGGCGTGCCGGGGCTACTCCGACGCGATCGAGCTCGACGACTACTGGAAGTCAGCCCGGGCGTTCAGCGCGCTCACGTTCATCTTCGCGTTCGTCGTCGTCATCTCGAACACGGTGACGGCCTGCACGAATCGCAGCAACAGTCCCATGGACTACAACCTGACGAACCGCTGGGAGCCGCCGGCCTACCTCCTCACGTGCCTGTTCAGCGGCCTGACCTTCCTCTTCTTCAAGAGCGACGCCTGCGTGAACAACCCGCTGGTCGCCGCGATCCGGGACAGTGCCATCTCGTCCGCCCCGGTGTTCGACTTTCCCGACACCTGCAGCCTCGGACAGGGCGGCAAGATAATGATATCGTCCACGGTGTTCTGGTTCGTGTCTGCTTTGGCCTCCGCCAAGGCCTACAAGGCCGAGCAAGCAGAGAAGGCAAACGTTGACACTGCGGGCTTGGATGAGCCGCTCGTTGGACCTTGAGTGAAGATAGAAAAGGAGCGCACAGGACTCAACCTGCAGCGAAATTTGGAGCAGGTCGAAGATTAAGAAACTAAGAAACTGTTCACGGCAAGCTGGGCAATTCCATCACGAGACATTTATTTAGGTTACCGGTTCTTAATCTTATCGAGTCCTCTTCCGAGCCGCAGTCGATCGCCACGTCCTCCCTGGCGCGCAGTATCCCGCCGTCCGACGGCCTCCCCCCAGCCCCCCGCCCCTCCTCAGCGGACCGTCCCGCCTACGCCTTGCCGGCCCTCTGCGTCCGGAGCCTCTCCGTCCGGTTCCGCCTCGCCCCCCACGCGGCCGAGTTCGACGCCGCGCTCCCGTCCCCGCAGGGGCCCTCGAGGCCGCCCCGCCCGACGTCCGCGGCGAGGTTGCCCCGCGCCTCGCTCCTGGCGACAGCGTCCGGGTCGTCCTCGGGTCCACCCGTCCTCCTCCGCAGGACGGCGCTCACCGTGATCTGTGCCGG
Organism: Thalassiosira oceanica; assembly: GCA_019693575.1. Taxonomy (NCBI): domain Eukaryota; phylum Bacillariophyta; class Thalassiosirophyceae; order Thalassiosirales; family Thalassiosiraceae; genus Thalassiosira; species Thalassiosira oceanica. Next base: position 1,818 of record JAAMXK010002313.1, on the reverse strand, counting down.
AGGGGCCGCGGGCGACTTAGGACGTCGGGGGTCGTTGACCATCGGGAGAACCAGGGGGTCAAAAGAGAGCGTACAATGGCCGAATTAAAGAGAAAAAGAGAGAGAGAGCAACGTCTAGTTCTCTTGTCTATTATTCACTACTCTGTGCTGTTACTAGTCTTCGTTCCTAATGCGCTGAAAGGCATAAATGTATTCAATCGCCCTCGATGGCTGGCTCAAGGTTGCCCGTGAAGCCGCAGTACTCCATGATCAAACACCTCGCGGGATAAGGAATCGAAACGCGATATTCGGGGCGCTCCTCAGGCGGGACGGGCGTCGTCGCCTGGTCGATTCTCGACTTCCACATGGCAAGCTCGGCCAAGATGCTGGACTCCTTGAGCTCGTGAAACGAAATCAGCTGAAGTACACGGTGCAGACTCGCCGCGGTCTGATTGTTGGTATCTTTGACTTCCATGCATCTCGCCGACCTTCTGACAACGTGGTAGGATGCAAAGATGTTGCCATCTTGTGTCAGCTCGAGACGTTGCATGTCAGGAATCTCTCCCTCTACGGATCGCCTACATTCTTCGGGAAGCCTTGCCATGCACTGAGAAAATTTTATCTTGAGAGTGATCAATCTACCATAACGGAAGGCGCTAAATCCAGAACCAAACATCTCGTTGATTTTTGTTTTGTTGATAGCTGCTTCTCCGCTGAGATGGTCCAGGTCAAGAAATCCCTCACCCAATAGTATCACTTCGGCCAGATTTCTGCAGCCCCCGAATGATTGACTGCCCAGCTTGATGACGCTTGGAGGTATAGACACTCGTTGCAAAGCCGTGCAGCATTGGAATGTGCCGTTTCCGATGACCTTCAGCGCCCCCTCATGGAACCGCACACTGATCACGTTATAGCATTCCTGGAATGCCCCATGGCCCAGCTCGGTGACGCTCGGAGGTATAGACACTCGTTGCAAGGCCGTGCAGTTACGGAATGCGTTGTCTCCGACGACCTGCAGCGCCCCCTCACGGGCGAACTGCACGTCAGTTAGGTCGCTGCAGCCCCAGAATGCCCCATCGCCCAGCTCGGTGACGCTAGGAGGTATAGACACTTGTTGCAAAGACGTGCAGTCACGGAATGCGTTGTCTCCGACGACCTGCAGCGCCCCCTCGTCCTCATGGAACCGCAAATCTGTCAGGTTGCTGCAGCCCCTGAATGATTGACTGCCCAGCTCAATGACGCTCAGAGGTACAGACACCTGTTGCAAAGCCGTACAGTTACGGAATGCGTTGTCTCCGACGACCTGCAGCGCTCCCTCATGGGCGAACTGCACTTCGGTAAGGTTGCTGCAGCCCATGAAAGCCCAACCTCCCAGCTCGGTGACGCTCGGAGGTATAGACACTTGTTGCAAAGCCGTGCAGTTACAGAATGCGTTGACTCCGACGACCTGAAGCGCCCCCTCGTGGGCGAACTGCAAGTTGGTCAGGTTGCTGCAGCCTTCGAATGTTTCAATGTCAAGCTTGATGACACTCGGAGGTATAGACACTTGTATCAAAGCCGTGCAGCCTTGGAATGCGCAGACTCCAATGACCTGAAGCGCCCCCTCACGGGCAAACTGCACGTTGGTCAGGTTGCTGCAGCCTTCGAATGCTCCATCGCCAAGCTTGATGACACTCGGAGGTATAGACACTTGTTTCAAAGCCGTACAGCCTTGGAATGCGCAGACTCCAATGACCTGAAGCGCCCCCTCATGGGCGAACTGCACGTCGATCAGGTTACTGCAGTCACTGAATGCCCCATCGCCCAGCTCGGTGACGCTCGGAGGTATCGACACTTGTT
>JAAMXK010002312.1:8583-20087 GCA_019693575.1 Thalassiosira oceanica | reverse complement strand
CATCTAATGGTAGGTGGGTCTCAGTTAGTAAATTTTGTTAGATGCCGTGAGTCCCTCCTATTTTTTGACTAGACTAGCTATCTAGCATCCAAGCGTTATCCCTCCCCTTTTTATCGTGCGTTACAATATTTGTCTGTGCCGGAAAGGCTGGAAAAAGGGCCCCCCAGAGGCGACGATGAGGTTGTAGAGATGGCCGTTTAGCGGCTGTAGGCCACCGAGACCGACGGCACATAGATGTCCGGACGAGTTCATAAATGTCCGTCGCCGGTGGTGGCGTGGTGGTATGCACTGACGATGATGGATCCGATCTCATAGGGTGAGTCGACGATATTCGGAGGCGAAGATCGAACTTTTCTTCCGCGCGGCTCTACTATCTTCGCTCCGGTCTCAAGTAGTAGTGCGGTGGAATCTAAGTAGGAATTCCGTCAAGATTGTGAACAACGTGGAGTTGTATCCTACGTAGCTAAAAAAATACACCCGGTTCCCCTAGGTTAATGTCATTGCTCTATGCAGTGCCCGTCGCCTCGCTACCAGCGCGCAGCAGCGAATCGATCAAAAACTAAACTGCCTCTCAACTGCCATTTATCGTAACGTTGCGTGTTACGATGGATGGAACTAGATGTGGGGATTGAATCGAATCGCCTGCCTCGCGAGAGAAGCTAGTATCGTAACGAATTTGTTACGATGAAAAAAAGGGGAGGGATATGTCTTTCATATCCAACCGTTTTTATCAAGATCCGGATTTTAAGCTATCGCGTTGGGGTCTCGCGAATGAAAGTGGATTTTTCGTGGATTTTTAGCTTTTATTAGTAGCAGCTAGCGCTAGCTTGCACCCTTACTTATCTCGGGCGCATTAGCCAAGTCGGATGGAAGTCTGCGATTGACTTGAGCTATCGTACGTACCAAAATGTATGTAAGTCAAACGCTTAGCTAGCTACTGCTAGCTAGCTAAAAATCCACAAGAGGTGGATTTTTAGTTAAAAAATCACGAGGAGGATTTTGTTAAAAATGATGTGTTGTCACGCCAGGTCACGCATTCTCGCCCACGCCTCTACTACTGTGAAAAAACGAACAAAACCATGGCGCCCCTAGGGCGCGGCGAATTGCTCCTCAACCACGAGCCTCCCGTCAAGCGGCGGTTGGCAACATCGAAAGTAAACTTATAGATGAAGTCATCCCGGCAGCGGCGTTGTCTGATCTGCAAATCTGAAATCGAACGGGAGGCCAACCGACAGAGGTGCCGCCGAGGTGCCGACCGCCGAGAAGCCCAACACAGATATCGGGCCAGAAGGAGGTGTAGATGGTCCCCGATGGACACGCGGCGCTGCAGGGACTTAGTTCGATACCACACCTAATCTAACTTCTATAGCCGCCGCTTTCTATAGAAGTGACGTTATCAGCGGCTCCGAGACCTCGGCAGGCCGGGCTCGTGCGATGATGCACAAATTTGCCGTTGCACCGGCTCGTTTGATAGATAACGGCAGCCATAGAGCCATCGGAATAGCCCTATGGCTGCAGCACATCATAGGGGATGTATTGGGGATGAATAGGTGCCATGGGCGCCATCATTGGGGCACCAGGGGGGGCCTTGGGGCCTTGGAGGAGCTCGACTCTCCTTATCGTTGTTGTGCCGGCCGAGCTGACCGAGGCCCCAAGGGTGCTGTATAGTCGCGCTGTAAATGCGCCGAGCGATCTACGCCCAGGGGTGAAGTAGGAGAAAGTCGAGCAAAAGGAGAACATGACCATTTTCGACTTTCAACCCGCTTCTCCCTTGGGCGATTCGCCATTCCGAACGAATAGCGCAAAGTCTGCCAACTTTGGCCCTTTCCTCTATCTAGCGCTTTTGCTAACTACGATATCGTAAGTACTTTGATGGCGTGGGCGAGGTCCTGCAAGACGCGCGTGGGCTGGCGTGACAACGTATCAAATCCACGAGGTGGATTTTTAGTTAGAGCGATCCATGAGCGATTCCGCGGCGCCGCCTCTCTAGCTGAAAATGAAGAGCAGCGTAAAAATCCAGTTTTCTGGATTTTTAGAAAAACGGTTGGGATGTCATATCTTCATGGTACATACATATGGAGGGCGTAAGCAGAACCCTTCAACGGTCCCTGGGAGTCCTGGGAGCGGAGGAATGTGCCGATCGGTTTTGTTAGTGGAAGCTAGCGTTTTTTATTTAATTAATTAATTTATAGAGTACCTTATATCCTAGATGACACTGAGCAAATTAATGCCACGGGTCTTTCTTATGCAACACTAGCCAGATGGGAAGCTAGCGTTTTAGGGTGGACTGTGTTGTGTTCCGGACTCCGGAGAGGCTCCCAAGTCTCCCGATGGCCCGCCGTGCCGTGCCGATCGGTTGCCCCCAGGATTGTCCGCGGGGTCCTGGCGGTGCCGTCGGTGCATGGGTCAGTCGATTTGACCTCGGCTTTGGTGCACACGACGAGTCTGTTACACCCGGCCCCCATTGTCTGCTGGTAGGTCAGGTTCTTCTTCTCTGCTAGTTCGGGGTGGTGGTCGTCTGCCTGTTCTTCTTCCTTGCCGGCCGGGGATTGCTCCCGTCCTTGGCTAGATATGAGTTAGACTGACTATTCGCACCTCTATTGCTGCTATCCCTACTTTCCCAGTTTGGTCTAGTGAGGAGTTCGTGTTGTGGGTCTAGCACTATCTAACCAACACAGATAGATGGGACCTCAGTTTGGTAGCCAGAACTTCTTAGGTATGTCTACTGCTCTCTTTGTTTTATTAAGGAGACCTCTCAGTCTGTTGGGACATTTCACATGGCAGTGATGCCAAGTATAGGTTGGTGGATTGCTGGTCAGCTGACAGCTAGCAGTGTAATCTAGAATAAATAGCCAAATGCACTTATGTAACTTGAGGAGGATCTGATGTCACAGTTGTCTTGTCTCTTCTTCTTTATCTGGTGTCGGGTTTGTTTCTATTATTTGTTTCTATTACCACATCTATGGCATCGATGAGACCAGATTGTCTGTAAGAAGGTTCTTCTCTTAGTTCGCTCGTTAGTGGCGTTTCTGCAACTTCGTCAGCTCGTTCCGACGAAAACAGTCCTATTCCCAATGCTTTCGCCAAGGAACTATCCTCAAAGAAACTCTCAATGACCCAGCATATAGTGGCCAGGGGCAATATGTCAGTAAAAGGAAGTATTTCTTCGGTCAGCTCTAGCAGGAAGACCACGTTCGACCCAGCAAATAGTTGCCGGAGCAAAAGCGCCGCGAATGGCGCATAAAGAACATCCACGGCCTCGCCAATGACTGGGATTATTTCATTGGAAAAGCCTAGAACGTCAATCAAAAGGCATAGAAGGAGTTTTCCGATATCGAGTGGCTTCGGTGGGTCGTCTAGCCTCCTGAATGTCGACTGCCCGCTCTCGGTGTTGTCAGCCGCCTTGGTGACACGGTCCACGACCAACTTCCCTTGAGCAGAAATGAATGCCACAAGTACGGTGAACGCGAAAGACCCCAAGATTTGACCGACGATCAAGTATACGAATTTCGCTTTGAGAGTTCCCCAGAATGCGTTCGAAACCACCACGGCATTTTGTCCAATCTCGCTTCCGTCGAATTCGGCAAAAGAGGTAACCAAGGTCGACGGGACAAGTGAAAGTCGGTCGAAAGGTCGAGAGGGTCGAGAGATTTCACGACTGCACCCCAAACAGGGCGGTACGAAACCAAGTCGTCCTCCCCTCATCGTGTCTGAGATGCAGGCAGAGATCTCGCGCGGCAGTCTGCGAAGAGTGGGACTGAGGGGACTATGCCAGTCGACACAGCACGTACAGCGACACGCACGCTCGCTGCTGCTCGCGGCGCGACCTCATCGACTCGCAAACGACTGTGCGGGTGCTGGCTGCCGCCCGCCCGCGCGCGGCGACGCGGGCGGACGGCGCGTGGCCTGCGCTGCTACATAGCTGTGTAGCTAGCGGCCTGCGGTGTATGTTCGTGCTGTGGTCGATGTCAGTTTTTAGTTTTTGTCATCCTCGTATCGTATTCGTCCCCGCCCTGGGCCTGCCTCGAGTTCTAGATACTAACACTGGCGGTAGAGAGGAGCAAATTCCCCGATGGTTGCATTGCCACGCTTGCTTTTGATCGCCTTGCTGGCAGAGATATGCAGTGCTTTCTCTCCGAGCATTCCACCGAGGGCCGCCAGACAAACGGCCGTTCCCGAATCATTGTTGAAGCGACGAAGATATGATGCGCCCTCTCGATCACACCTCGTCACGCAGCGATCGATGTCCGCAGAAGAAGTGCAAGAACCTAGAAAGAGGCGAAGGCGGAAGGACGGGAAACAGTTCGATTCTCTAGCTCCCTCAACCCCACCGGCTCCTCCCACGCCTAAGGAGAGGGTGGTCGTCATGCAAGTTAGAGACATCAACGCAGTGGTGTCGGGAGCTCCTGAAGAAGAAGTTGTCGAAGCCGATACGAAAAAGGAGTCTGTGGTTGACGACGACGTCTTGGCAGATGACGAGGAGTGGGAATATTACGACGTTGACGATGATGGAAACGAACTTTTCGACAATGTCGATGAGTTCCAAGGAAGGACAACGGACGATTCCTTGGAACAATTGCTGGCTGATGCAAGAAGCATGCGAACCAGGACCTCTGACGAGGCATCGCCACTTAAAGAAGAGGAGACGCCGTCGTCAATTAAAGACACGGTGTTTGAAGTCGTGTCTACGATTGTGACCATTGACTTCTTCGTCGTTATAGGACTGCTGGTCTGGTTCATTGCTGGAATCTTCTGCTCGTCTGTGTTGGGTAACGACACAGTACAAATCGCATTCAATATGAACTTCGAAAAGGTAACGCAGCCGGCACTCGGAATTCTCATGATAGGCTCAATTGCTGGAGCAGTGGGAAATAACGATGGAGACTCGAACGAGAACGAGAGGTAACATCAATCCGCAACGTTATATTTGGCAAATAAATGGTCTTGCTTCACCATCGCTTTAAACTCCAAGTTGTTCCCCGAAGGGTCTTTGAAAAACATGGTCCATTGCTCCCCAGGCGCACCCTTGAACCTGAGGTGTGGTTCGATTATGAACTGCACCCCATTCTTCCGCAGCCTCTCCGCGAGTTCATGGAATAGCTCTACCGTCAAAGCGAGGCCAGCGTGGGGCACAGGCACCTCGTCTCCGTCTACGGGGTTATAGTAGTCCTTGCATCGATAATCATTGCCCACCCAGTGGCATACGATTTGGTGGCCGTGGAGACTGTAGTCTTGCCACCTAGACGACGATCGTCCTTCCTTGCAGCCGAGGACTCGGCCGTAGAAGTCTTTTGCCATTTCAAGGTCGTGAACGGGGAAGGCATAGTGAAAGGGCGAGCCGGGCGCCGGCTCGTCCAGTGTCACGTATGTCGGTTCCATGGGTGTCCCTTTGACAAACTTCCTCCGCGGGCGGGTGGCCGAGTAGAATAAGGGGGTGCGGCGAGAAACAGAGCCTATCCAGTTCGTCCCGGACTGCGGCGCGAAGTGATTTTTGTTGATAAATTGAAGAACTTGTGAAGACAACTACATAGGTACTAACTAGAACCGGCAAAAAAGGGGCCAATTTTACGAAAACACCTCGCGCTGGCGCGCTGAAGGCAAAATGGGCGGGGTCTGTGTACCGATCCTAAGATGCCGCCCCCCTAAAATAAAATTGCCCCCCTGCGACACACCGACAACGTCGAGACGCAACGCCAATCCAGAGAGCGAAGATATTCTGGAGAATCAGATAGAGTAGCAGAAACGAAGTCCTGCCGGGGGAACCCTACATCCAAAGGGCGTGGCCGGGAACAGGCGAAGGAGGCCAGTTTAGGCGACCCGGGGCCGCTTAAAGGCCACATCGCACCCTGTTGTCGCAGTTCGCAGTGCAGTGTCACGTTGACAACTCCCGCCTCGGATCAGCCCGTTGCTGTGTGGCTGTTGGCGGCGGTCAAGAACGGCGTCGATGTTGTACAACCGGTGTGGGGGCTTTGTTCTGTTGCACACGTCTCCACTCTGCCGCCCCCTATCCTCGGGCGTCCCACACCCCTCTCCAAGATGGGCAACTCCCAATCGTCATCAAACGATAAGAACTGTCCATCGAAGTGCTGTTGGGCGACAACACCCAAGTTGATCGATGAAGACGAATGGATCGACTTCTCCTCCAAGAAGAAGAAGAGAAGGAAGTCGGGACGTAAAAGCGTAACGAAGGCCACGAAAGATCTCCATCCCATGCCCCCGCTTCATGAGGTAAGAGGAATTCGCGAGGCGAAATCCATACCCCGCGTCTTCAGCTTTCTCACCGCGATCCTCTTTCGCAGGAAACAGCTTCTGTCGAAGCCGTCGATGCGAACGACGAGCTCAAGTCGTGTGCCTCCTCGGCGTCCATCGTATCGTTTGATGGGTCGTCCGAGAAGGGTACCAGGCCTACGGCAAGGTGCACGTCTGATCTAAACGGCGACACGAGCACGAGCATGCCTATGCCTCCAAATAATGTCAAACTGACTTTTGCGAAAGGGCAGTTCGTGGACTTGCTCACAGAAGAGGATCTACTTGGGGACGCAACTCTCTGCGACTCCGATGGATACGTTATTCGAGGTGTAAAGGCGTCTTTCCAGCCGGGACATTGCGCAATTCTTCCCAGGGGTGGCATGTGAGTGTAACTATAGCGTATGTGTGTGTGCACACCGACCCTGGCCCAGAAGCTATTGATTCACCACACACATCCACACACCTATCTCCTCCCTATCTCCTACTGTGCGGTCAGGACGAAGCAGAGCAGTAAGCTGAATGCCTCCAAACTTCAGAGCATGCTTAACCGCAGTGTTGGGAGTAAGTTTAGCCACCGAAGTAACTCTTTTGATTCAGTATCAACCGAGAGTAGCAGTAGCACTAGAAACACTGCCTCGACGAGAAGCAGCAATGGAACTACTGTCAATGACGACGATGATGATGATTATAGCAAGGAATGCGTCTCGTCGATTGTTATTTTAGGAGACGGATGTTTTTTAACAGGTATGAGCGTGCTTCCTAGCCGAGATGGGGTGTATTTTTACTAACTCGCATGCCCAGCTTCAAAGGCCGACAGGACGATTCGTATGTGGCGAGTGCAGAAAAGGGACGATACGAAGGAAATTAAGTTCAACTTCGTGCGCGACTTTGTCGGACATAAGACCGGAATAATCTGTCTCGAAAAGGTCGACAACAAAGGGCGATTCCTCGCTGCATCCAAGGATAGGTACGCTCCCAAGTGAGATGAAGCAATCTTGTTTGCCAGAACTAACAGCACCGCAAGATGCGTCAAGTTGTTCGATTCCAGGTACAATTGCGAGGACGCGGAGAACTCCACTGAACGAGTTCTTCTGGGTTCCTTCGACAAAATGGACACCCGTCAGATCAATTCCATCGCTGTAATCAATGCCGGGTCGTACGTCCGACCCGACGCGGCGGTTGACTGGGATATGGTTTCAGCCGTAGTCAAAACGGGAGTGAAACGGGGCAGCATGGCTGTACAACGAGCTGCGACCGAGCGGCATGTGCTTCGGTGCTCTGCTGAATTTGTGTCTTGCTCGGGCAAGCATAGAGTCATTAGGGTATGGAAAATCCTGCAAGTCGAAGATCAGGAAGAATTGGGACCCAATGATAATGTTTGTGAGGTATCTCTGTCCCAGGATCTCGAGCATGACTCAGTGGTAGAGTCAATCGCTGCGAGAGGTAACGACCTTATTCTAGCTGGCGAAAGGATGGGTAATGTAGTACTGTGGAAACGGAAGAGCAACTGTAAGTGCGGAAGTCCTGGTTTGGTGGAGTTGCGAACTAACGAAACCCTCCCTGCCATAGTGTTTCTACCACATGGCAAGCAGGCCAATGGAACATGGTCTGCCACGCGTACTTTCTCTTGGATACCGAAATCCGACTACTTGCGAAAGGTGGACGAATGCATGGCCTTGGGAATCACGGCCCTTGCCTTTGTTGACGATAAATACTTTGTCAGCGGAAGCCGCTCTGGCCACGTTCGTGTCTGGAGTACTGAAGGGACAAGGAAGGAAGGGGAGGTGAGCAAGGAGGCTGCAGTAAGTATCACCGGGGCCCATACCGGAAAGGTTACAAGAGTACAAAAAGGCCCTCCATTGTCAGGATTCCATGTTTCCTTCTCTTCGGCCTCAAGCGACGGCAAGACTCTCTCCTTTGTCTTTCAGAAGATGGCGAAAGGCAACGAGAAGCCTAAATGCTTCAAGGTGGTTAACCACAACACCAACCGGTATTTACTCGACCGTAACGATATTTCTGTCACTACGCTTGCGCCGGTCGTGCTGGGGGATAGAGTCGCACTGCTAACGTCAACGTCGAACGGCTATGTCAACCTCATTGAATCGCCGAAAAGTATTCCATCAATTGACGCTCTCATTGCATATCGTACGCGGATTGAGCAGGAATCGCTCAATCTTCGTCACATTGCTTATCAATTAAGCAGAGGTGTCGAATCTAATAAGTGCAGGAAGAACGTGAAGAAATCTCACAGAGACTGCTTCAGTGGCTACGATGCAGTGACGTTTTTAGTTGAAAAGCAGTTCGCTGCAACGAGAGAGGACGCTGTTGAGCTTGCACAGGTCCTAGCCGCTCGTCTCGGCCTGTACTCCTGTATAAAAGGGACATGTCTTGTGGACAGCCCAAGAAGTTTGTGCAGGTTCGAAGCTGAGTACTTAAAACAATCCCTTCGGAGGTCCAGGACGACGACTTGAACGCAAGACTCAATGCAGATAATAGTGGAGTTTGTAGTTTATCTTCTATGTTTCTTCATACTCTTGCCTTTCAACTCACCGCTCCATCGCGCTGAGTTAGGATTTGGATTGACCGTCACGACATCAATTCGACCATCGCCGTCTTGAATATGATTTGCCGAGCTTGGATGCACTGAAGCAGCATATTCATCAGGCACTGGATTTGCAGCTGAAGTGCCAGACAGAAATGGTCAGACAAGAGCACACAAATCAGCATCAGACAAATCAAGTCATAGAACTAGCACATACCTACAAATTCATCCACTGCATCTTCGTTGTTGAGGTCGAGCCTTCGAAGTTTACTACCCTCAGAATTTGGGTCCGAAAGGTCCCACAGACTTTCCAACCGCAAGCACGAACGGGCGGTCTTGTCGAGAATGTGCACATGAACATTTTCGCAATCGACGACAAACCATTCATCATCAAACTTCCCCGAGGACGAGACACCGGCGATTTTGTTGCGCTTGAGGCTTCGTTTGTTCGTCACCCGTCCGCCCTCTGGCCCGCTCGCGCCTGGAACCCCTCGTTCGTTCAGTCTCCGCGATCGCAGATTGCGTACCACAGACTCGGCAAGGACACGCAAGTGGGAGACGTTTCGACCGGTTGCCAGCAGCATGTAATCGCAGCCTAGACTTGATCCGTATTTGTCGTATCCTCTGACATCTATGATCTTGACATCTGTTGCCCCGAGCGCTGTGAGTGACACTGACAATTCACTTGGCGTAAAAAGCGTGTGCAGCTGTACTGGTATGTGGCTATTCCTATGTCTAAAGGACTCAGCCTCGTCGGGGGAGAATAAATGAGTAGGTCTGCTGTTCTCGTCCGACTCGCCAAGCCGTTTACGTCGAGCCTGGAGCCAGTCGATCGTGTTGTCCAGGCCACTGGTTGATGGATCCCCTGCAGACGGGTCGATCTCGCCGAGGTTTTCTTCTTGTGCGGAAAAATCTTGCTTAAAAGCAGCGCTCGAGTCAAAGTCATGCCAATCGGAAGGAAGGTCGCTCGATCCATTCTTGGCAGATTCAAAAGCATTTTTTTCTTGAGCCCGGAGAACATGGTCTTCATTTCCGCTGCCGTTGAGTCTCGCCTGATAGTCCTCCCATACCATCTTTCTGAAGTCGGAATAGGTATTTTCCATATCAGTTCCCTTTAACGAGTCCAGTTCCCCTTCATCACCAAGACTCTCCGACAGCATCTCAAGCTCAAGCTGCGACAAAGAAGGCGAACATTCTATCAGTTCATCGATGATATCATCCTGCGATAGTCCCTCGACCGACTTCAAGACGTCTTCGTTCCACTCATCATCGTTGGATAGCGGCGTCTCGTCGGTTTCGGCGTTTACATTCAATTCTTCATCGTCCATATCGTCTAAGAAACTCTGCAATCCATACTCCTCAACTAAGTTGTCCAACATGTCGTTTTGGCCGTCCTCCTTCAATTCCTTCAATAGGTCTTTCCAGTTGGAAGTACTCGACTCGATGCTGAAACCGTCATCAGTTTCAATATCATCGCCTATTTCGTCTTCGTCTTCCATTGCGTCGAGTATTTGCTGATTAGTTTCGTTGCGGAGTGTAGCCTCCAAATCTATAACTTCAATGACTTCTTCGTCCTGAAGTACACCTGCCCCCGTGTCTGGTTCCGGTTCCAGCACTCGGCTTCTCCCTGTGCCCGCAGGCTCGATGCTTGGGTCGCGAGCGTCTTGGTGTTTTCGATACGCCCCAAACACAGGTGAATCGTCTGGAGGCAGCCAATCATAACTTCCCCCACTGTCTGGATCTGAATCGGGGCTTTCACTGTTCGAGAGAGGTCGCCTCAGCAGATGCTGCAGCAACTGATATTTTGAGTGGTAGGAGCCGCCGGCGCCCGACAGGTGTGGCCCTCTGCACAAACGTCTGCCAATAACCAGTAACATTTCGGTTTATTGCCAGGCTCGCCCAGGAACTTTGTTCAGCTCGTCGCACCACCCACTGCGACAACGCGACAACACGCCACCTACGGGCTGCCTGACCCACCGCCGCTCTCCAGCCTGGTGGACGACGCAGTGCATCTATCTTGGAATTGTATTGCTAGCCATGATCTTGGATCTGTCGTCGGCCGTGTGTTTCTGTGGTCGTCCGCCCGGTCTCTGAGCTTGAGGCCGAGAGCCATCATGTCATGTATTTTGCGGTTATTTTGGTAATTACTCCGCAATCAAGTTAATGAAGTGATAGATTGTAAGATTACATCCAATACGGGATTAGATTACATCTCATAAGATATTAAATCGTTCGTAGATGCACATAATTAAGAAGCACGGACAGAGTAGAAGCTGTCATTCGGTCAGCACAGTATGGTGGTAGAACACATTGTCTTGCTGAAATTCAAGGATGATTCAAGAGAGGAGGATATCCAGCGCTTCTACGATGGGGTTACTTCCCTAAAGGCAATTCCCGGCGTATTGTCAATCACTGTCGGGAAAACTTTCTGCGAGAGCTGGATGCCTGATCGAAGGTACGAGCGTACCACGCACCACCATAGTGCTACCTATGGGCATCTATCTGTGGACTATGGGCTATGGCATAGGTCGGCTATTGGTCGGATGACGGCTGATGTGCGATAGTTCATCATGCATTTCTTTCCTTCAGCACCCCCACGCTGACACACTCATCAATTCTGTCAAACTCCTGTATATATCAAGGCGAGGAATGAATTACACGCTTACTTGTCGCTTAGAATCGAAAGATGCTCTGAAAGGTGCGCATGCGAGAG
>JAAMXK010002291.1:0-13796 GCA_019693575.1 Thalassiosira oceanica | reverse complement strand
ACCTCTGCGGGTCGGTCTCGCGATCGTGCGGGTCGCGCAGGAAAAAAGTTCATCTCCTTCTTTATCCGATGGGCTGGGTGGAGGAATATAGCGCTTGGCTTCCATTCCATCAAACTGCCTGTTCGACTCTTGACTCTCTTGCTGGGTAGCTGTTGTTTCGTTGTATCAAAATAATAATGAAGGGAAGAATATGTGTCTGTCTGTCCTAACAGGCCTGGCAGCCCTTTCCTTATTCTCCTCTTTCTTTTGTGAGTTCAAATCCCCGCCTGAGAATGTGTTGTCGAGTCAAGCCAGCTGACGAGCGTCTGTCTGTAGGACCTCGCCCACGTGATCAAAGCCGAGTAGGACATGTTAGCAAAAGCGCTAGAGATAGGCAGAGAGGGCCAAAATTGGCAGACTTTGCGCATGAAATTGGCATGAAGGAGTCGCCCAGGGGGGAAGCAGAGAAAAGGTCCTGAAACTGAAATAGATCGAGCAGCGCAACCTTTCAGGACTAATTTCTACTTCCCCCTTGGGCCTAGACTATTGTCTTGGTGTTATATATGCATGTGCAACGTACCTCACCACCCTTTCAGTTTCGGCTGGTTCGGCCGGCACAACGATGATAGGGAGAGTCCAGCTCCTCCGTGGCCTCTCCTGGTGGCCCGGTGAAGCTGCCCATGGCACCTATTCATCCCCGTCCCCAATTCAACATACACATCCCACATCCCCCATGAAGTGCTGCGGCCCACTCTGTGGCCGTGGGGCTATTCTGATGGCCCTATGACCGGCGCGTTATCTATCAAACAAGCCGGTGCAACGGCAAATTTGCTCATCATCAAAAGAGACTGGCCTGTCGAGGTCTCAGTGGTCTCAGAGCCGTTGATCAAGTCATTTCTATAATTTCTATAGAGAATAAACCGGCGGCTACTGAAGTTAGAGTCGATGTGGTATCGAACTAGGTCCCTGCAGCGCCGCGCGTGTCCATCGGGGACCATCTAGCTACACCTCCTTCTAGCCCGATATCTGTGTTGGGCTCCTCAGCGGCACCTCTGTTGGTTGGCCCCTCCCGTTCAAGTTTGAATGTACAGATCAGACGACGCCGCCGCTCTGCCGGGAGTGAAGTGATGAACTCGTCTATAAGTCTCTACTTTCAATGTTGCCAACCGCCGTTCAATGGAGGCTCTTGGTTGAGGAGCAATTCGCGTTGCCCTAAGGGCGCCATGGTTTCGTTCAATGTTTCTTGTTTTTCGTAGGTACTTAGGCGTGGCAATTTTGCCATACATGTCGTGTGTGACAACCCATCAGTAGTATGTACGTGGACAGCGCTTGGTGGCAGTGGATGCCGAGGACGTGGACGTCTTGGTGACAGAGGACAGTGACCGAGGATGTGGACGGCTTGGACAGCAGAGGCAGAGGACGTGAACGGCTTGGTGGCTGAGGGAGCGTGAAGATGGCTTTTCTGACAACTGTCCTACAGGCTTTTCTTTATTGTCCTCTTTTGTGAGTTCAAATCCCGACCTCACTGGGCTCAATCGCCACACAACTGGTTAAATGCGGACGAGCAAAGAGTGGATGCGAGAAGACACGTGGCATTTCGAAGTGGAAGTCCTAAGAATCTATGGGCACCAAGAGCTGTGGTCACGCGGCTTTGGCGCACGCCCGGTTTCAGACGGCTCCTACCAGCCTGTTGAAGCTGCAGACGTGCGGAGGAGGGTTGTGTTTGGGGCGCGTCAAGATAATGAATTCGCGGTCTGGCACTGCTGCTGCGTGCATAGGTCGCGCTGGTCTGTTGTGAGTTGGTGCGCGTGTGCCACGAGGCACGAGCAAACCGCTTGTAACGACCAGTTTAGTGAGCGAGCGAGAAGAAGCGGTTCGACCACAAATCGAATTTTCCGCTGTCGATCTTTCTCCCGAGAAAGATCTCCAACATCGACTGGAGGTCCTCGCGCTTGCTATTGCTACCGACGGAGAGGAAAGGTGTCCGATGGAGGCTCGTCCCTTTCAACGTTTGCAGGCACAGTGTCGAGTGTTTCAGCGTTAGAGGTTGTAGGAGGATCCCTCCGCAGCATTGGACGTAACAAACTTTTTCTCCCACCCGCCCATCCCTGGGTTTGTTACTGGAAATGGGTTGAACTTGGCGCTTCCTTGGCGCTTCCTTGTTGGATAGCTTTTGTTGGAAATGGATTAGTTTTCAACTGACGTGCTTCACCCTCCTCGTGGATGGATGGAACCCTTCGGGGGCACACTTGGCGACGATGGGGAGGCCCCGGCGGGACCAACACAGGGGCGAGAGCTGTTTGGTCCTGCTGCCGCCCAGTGGGGCCCTTAGCCTTGTGCGGGGGCCCCCTCCATTAGTTGGGCTAACTTCATCCATGAGGTTGGTGCGACTCAGCGCAACGGCTCGATTACATGCTTTAGTAGGCAAGAAGGATGGACATACTTTTACCCCAAACGAAGAATGAAACTAGATGCCAGGACCTGTCAGGCTGACGTCAGGATTGGTTCTGACTCGCTGTCGACTTTTAAGTGTTGTTTATGTGATTATATAATATGTTAAGTGTGAGTTTTATGTGTGGGAAGTCTTCAGTTCCACTAGAAATTCTATCTGTCTTCTTGCACTCCACGACGAGGAGGACAATCGAGACCTGATCGGACAGTCCAGTATCCAGCTACTACTACGACTACTACGTAGTACATAGGTGTGTGTGACTCTATCGTTATTTTATTAGGTGGCAGTGATGCGCGCACGGCATCGGCATCGCAGCGCAGACGGCTTGGCTCGGCTTGACGCTATCGTACCGACATGCTAATTTGACTTTACTTACTTGAGAAGCCGAAGGGAGGGCTAGGTTATCCCAGAGCAACGTGCGAAAAAGAGATTTTTGTTTTTGCTTGTGTCGACTGCGAAGCGAAGTGACTTGAACTTGCGAAACGCCCTGGAAGCCTGAAAAGCCCACAGGGGCCCACAACGCCCACAACATAACACGGACAGGAGCCCACAAGCCGAAGGCCAAAGCTTTCTACTTATCATTGAAAAGGGCACTCCATCAATAGTAAAGGCACCCATCAATAGTACACACGGATTACGCAGACTTGACAGGACGGCCTTGTACTTTATTGACGGCTACTCGGTTGGCTTTGTGGAGGCCTCTTACCGTCTTACCCTGCTTACGAAGGTTGTTCTCCGGCTATCGACCCGAACCAGAGGCGACGCTCAAGGACATATCACGATTACACATTACATAGGACGCCGGGCGGAGTCCGTGCTCATCGGTACATATCTCGAAGACTTTTGACGTTATGAAGAAGAGTTAATATGCCGATTTTAAGTGCACCTGAACCCGAAAGACGGGAAGAGACGAGCGTCCCGCCCTACACGACATACCCACACACACAAGCGGATCTACGCCAGCAATCTGGTACATCGGCCATTGATGACTTTCGGGACAACAGCGTGCAATTCGCTAATGGATCCAAAGATGGAATAGCCCCTAGTGGCAGTGATTTTCAGCCAGCAGACTCGGAAACATTTTCATGGTTGAGACGCAAAGCTGGCGAGATTGTTGACGACGAACGCGTCCAGCTCGCGATTTTGATTTTAATCGCAACCAATTCGATTATGTACGGGTTTGCGACGGCGCCCTCTATTCGAGCCAACGAGGAAGTAATGAAAACATTCGAGTACATCGACATGGTCATCCTTGTGATTTTCACGATCGAGTCCATACTGCAATTCATCTTTAATGGGATTCGACGTTTCTTCAAGGACGGGTGGTTAGTTTTCGATTTAATCATCGTCATTGTCTCGTGGATATCCCTCGAGGTTGAGGAACTGAAAGCGTTCCGGGTGTTCCGTGCGTTTCGCTTTGTGACTCGGATAAGCATGCTGAGGAATATTGTCGTGGCAATATTCAGCATCATTCCGGCCATCACAGGTATGAAACATTGCTGGGTCACTTGGCAAACAATTCGAGCGGCTAATCGATTTGTTCCTCCTCTTCTTCACAGCTATTTGCACGCTACTGGTGAGCCGTTCCTTGTTTGAAGAGTTGGTCGCTGTTTTACAACTAGTCCCTCACACCCAAATCCATCGGCATACAGTTACTGATATCATACATATTTGGCGTTATGTTTACGCAATTGTTCAAGGTCAGTTCATGATTTTGTCCATGTATCTTGGCACACTAGGACGCCTTCTTACCATTCTCGCAATTTCTATTTTGGAATAGGATTATCATGAGCTGGGCTACACATCGGCCAATTACTTTGGTAGATTGGATTTTACATTCTTCACACTATTTCAGATGCTCTGTTTGGTGAGTTTGACGGTAAGGATGAAACCTAGTCAATCGGGTTTGCTCATGAATAGATGTCATTTCTTGAGTAGGACGATTGGGCAGAAATTGCCTATGAAGTTGAGCAGCACGCATTTTGGGCGTGGATAATATTCATTACCTACATAGTGATACCTATCAGCATTTGTGGTGGTTAACTTGTTGATTGCGGTTATTTGCGATGCCCTGCAGATATTACGAACTGTTGAAACGGCAATGTCAAACGATGATGATGGCGCTGAAAACGCAGAGGCAGCTCTGTTGGGCGCGAGAGTTGATGGAGATGGTAAAAATCTGGATGCTCATAATCTTGAAGTTAGGGTTGCCGAAATGCAGAAAATGCTTGACGACATGATCCAAACGCAAGAGAATATGACGAAGACGATTCAAATTCTATCGCTCGCGCTCCAAGCAGAACGAGAACCAATGGATCTACTGGGTAACAAAACAACTCAATACTGAGGTTGACAAAAAGGGCGTATCATCATTGAAACTTCAAGAGATCGAACCGATAATGTACATATTATTATGCTTAATGTTTCATGGATATTTCATGTCAAAGTCTTGGTTGCTCTTCTGGTGTTTGACAGATAAGCTCGATGAAGAGTGAGGAATAATGATAATATTCTTGCTGTGATTGTGAGCACTGCACGCAAGCATCTGGTTTCTCTGACCATTGTCGCGAGCACCGCGAGCAACAGCACCAGGTCAATCACCCAAACTGCACAAGCAACAGCAGCTAGCTGCAGCAGCTGCAGCAGTAGGGTGGAGGTGCACCTGCCTGGGGTCACTGAGGTGTACCTACAAAAACCTAGGGGGTAGCCTCTCTACCTCTACCATTTATATTTGTGGGCGGAGGCTCCACACCACAGTTATTATTGACTGGACTATGTACAGGACTATGTTAGTAGTTAGGAGGTGTACTGGCATGTAATGTAGATTGCCTAGATACTAGATAGGTGGTAGTCTCCCCCAGATGTACGGCAGTAGCCCCTAGTATGCTGATGATAATAAAGGTGAAGCCTGAGCAGTGAAGCTCTACATACCTATTGATAACTAAGGCAAGGACAAGAAAACCTAGTTACCTAGCTAACCCCCAAATCAGCACAAAAGAACTTGTTTAGTAGCTAGGAACTAGCCAACAAAACACTAGCTAGTCTAGTAGCGGAAAAGTGCCAAATTTGGGGGGTCTCCCGGACTCCCAGTCCCAGCCCGGGCAGGGGAGATGATGCAATATTGCATGCAATAGGTTTTTAGAGCTCTTCTCTATCTAATACACTAATACTATTGCAACGCTTCTCCTGTCTAAATTTTGAGAAAAACGAGCGGACTGCATGTCTGGCAGCACTTTAGACTTTGTTAGAGATGGCCACCTCATCTTCCATCGCAGCACCCCATTGTTCAGCCGAAATCTAAGCAATCCAGAAGCCTGGCTCACTCAAAATCCAACCCATTTATGCTGCCATGGACACCTTCCCAGTCTATACACCTGCGCACTCACATCTATCCTCCCTTTCTATACCTGTTGGCAGCAGAAAAACACCATGAACATGGATGCCACCTCATCTTCTATCGCACAGCACCCCTTACTGGGCCTCTATGCCACAACTGGTTGACATTTTCGAGAGTTGGGCAGGAAGGCAGGCACGGAGGAGGGCAGATTGAGTATCCAGACACGTGGGGATACTCTATGGTCAAAGCGGCAGAACTTCAGAAACTGCGGTGAGCTTTCGTCATTGGATCTCTCCCAACCGCTCATTAATTTGATCTGAAGAGAGAGGATTATCTGAAGAGAAAGGAGAAAGCGGTTGAATTGACTTGGGTACGATCGAGACAGTTTTCATCCCTGTCATTGGTCACGTACAGGCTGACGGTCGAGCCTTAGCTGAGGCCGAGTTTTATTTCTTTCCACCCCACCCACCCTGGGATTGATTTGAGATTACCGGGTGGCCAACCTGTGGAACGCACATGTCTTCGCCGTCCCGCATATGATGACTCACCTGTGGAGACACAGCCTAGGGAAGGACACTGACCTCTCTTTCACCGTCACTACAGGAAACCACTTCTGGGCCCGGGCTCAGCACGAGTCTTTACTAATTGCCGTTGTCCTTCCTCTCTGTCACAGTCCTGCACACCGGGGTCCGTGGGTGCTTCGAGGCAGTGAAGGAGCTGTCGATCTTGCCCGAGAGCTCGAGAGGGGATTCCGTCTGCATTCCGGCAGGCTGTCGCGTGAGCAACTGTCTAACATGGACCCTACCGTGCAGGAAATGTGGAAATACCCTGAGCGGCGGAGTCGGTCTCTTCTGCTGCAATTCCTTAGTTCAGTGAGGAAGTCTCCCCCCGTGCAGGAATGCTTGGTGCGGGGACTGCTACGAGAAGAGTTCCGGGGACCTGACGCCGGCGACCCGGAAGGGGAGGAGAGCCACCTGCTCCTCAAGACAAAGGATCTCCTCATGAGGTACAGAAGCGGCAGAAACGGTGACCACATCATGGGGTCCCTTTCGAGTGTGATTTGTGCCATTTCAGAAATGACGCTCCGACGCTCCGTAACCCAGTGGTGACCTCCCAAGGACACCATATGACGCTCAGCTGTGGGCGAGGGATCCGGGCACGGTCCAGGGCAACCTGTCAAGGACTGTCAGGAACCATCCATCTCCACTAGAGCGGCGCGGGACGAGGCCAGCTACCCTACCTGCCGAGCCCCGAACTCAAGGACAGAGTTGCTTGGACTGGCACGTCCTCCGAGAGCGTGGGCTGTTTGTCAAGAGGGACGGGAAGACCAGGGCACAGATCAGGGACTATGACGGGGACTTCTCCCACTACATGGAGATTTTGAGGGAGAACCGACCGGAGCTGTTCTGGGTCGGCACGTTGATGGAGCACTTTTCCCTTCCATGTCAATGTTAGGTATTCCTGATTGTCGGAAAAACCTATGTTATCACGTCAGCTGCTACGTAGTCGTCGGGTATGGGCGAAATTGTGAATCTAAATACTCTTAGGTAGGTGCAAGCACCTCCCATGAGAGAAGAAGAGAACTGTTACCAGTCTCGTCAACTTTCTTCCTGTCATCGGCGCTCGACTCTCTCCAGAAGGGGATTGTCGAGTCAATGCCACAATCCGATTGTTGTGCCATCATGACAAGAGATATGGGGTGGGAGGCCACCCAGTGGCCAGTGGAACCACGAAGTGGGGGAAGGTAAAAAGGCGCAGTGCTAGTTAGCACTGACTTGGAGTAGGTCTCGGTCGGTCCATGACTTGGGACGAAGAGTGAACTGCTCATAAAGACTATGCACATTGGTCCGTATCTCCATCTTGATCAGGACCGTGTTGGTCTATTTCCTATTTCGACTTGCACAGAAAATGCGAGAAATCGATTGCCTAGTTTTGTTTCCTTGTGGGGCCTCCTCCTCCTCCGCGGCTTTTGTGCTAACAACTCACCATCCTATAGTGCACCATATATGGGGTACGATGCGGCTCTCAGACTCTCAGATCCCAAAATCTCAGCACAAAAACAGGGTGTTACAGTGAGTGGAAGTGAGTGGAAGTTGAGGTAGAAACTGTTCCCAAGTTTGTTTTTCTACTGCCACAAGGTATATAACTAAAAGGCAGGCAGATGCATGGGAGCAAGTGTATAGGCCAGCAATGGGTTCTTGGCACCATATACCTGCTGGATTTGAGGTGTGCCAGGCGGCTCAGACCAAAAAATCTAAGCATGAAAAGAGGGTATTGCGGTGGAAGTTGAGGTGGACACTGGTTCCCAGGTTGTTTTTCCACTGCCCCTAGGTCTACTAAAGGCAGGCAAATGCATGGGAGCAAGTGTATAGGCCAGCAATGGGTTCTTGGCACCATATACCTGCTGGATTTGAGGTGTGCCAGGCGGCTCAGTGGGCCTTTCTTTTCCTGATTGTGCTGCCCTACGTACAAAAACGACACTTTCACGGCCAAAATTGTTCGGACATCAAGAAGATATGGAAGGAATCCGTCTTCGCCGGCGCAGGGGGCATGGCCCTATTCCTCGGATTCCGGCGGTTTGGGCCGATGTCTTCAGATCTTTTGTACGCTGTCGAGTCGCGAAGATTTGATGTCCAAAGATCGTTGGTCTCCTTGGCCGGCAACATCATCAGGTAGATAGTCGGCTTTGAAGTAGTAGGGAAAGCTCGGCTTACCAACGGCCGCCGGAGGCTGCCGGCGGCTCGGCATGACGGCCATGAAAAGTCCGATACGATCCTGTGTCGGCAGTTCCAATCCGTGCCCGTTATCATCGCCGACGAGGCCAAACGGTGCGTCGGCTTGAGGTTGCTTGCTCTATCATAAAGTAGCTAGGAGAGCTTTCAACAGCTGTTCGACAACGAAGGAATCCGGCAATGCCAACACCCAACACGAGGGGTATGGCCCTCTTCCCTGGATTCCGGAGATTGGTGCAGATGTCTTCGGATCTCCGATACGTCCTCGCATCATGGAGTAATCGATGTCCAAAGTCCGTTGGCTCCGCTCAAAACTGCTCGTATCATCAAGGTAGATAGTCAGCTTTGAAGTAGGGAAAGCTCGGCTTTCCGGGGACCGCCAGAGACCGCCAGCGGCTCGGCACGAAGGCCGTGAAAATGCAGCTACGATTCAGTGGCAGCAGCTCCGATCTGGGCCCGTTATCGTCGCCAACGCAGCCAAAAGGTGCCTCGGCGAGGCTCAATTTTGCTACTACCTAAGAGTGTCGCGAAATGGCTCACTGAGAAAAAAAGACCCCCAATCAGACCCAAAAATCTCAGCACGAAAACAGGGTGTGTTGCGGTGGAATTTGAGGTGGACACTGGTTCCCAGGTTGTTTTTCCACTGCCCCTAGGTATATGAAAGGCAGGCAGATGCATGGGAGCAAGTGTATAGGCCAGCAGCAATGGGTTCATGGCACCATATACCTGCTGGATTTGAGGTGTGCCAGGTGGCTCTGATCCCGACGAAATCTCAGCACGAAAACAGGGTGTTGCGGTGGAAGTTGAGGTGGACACTGGTTCCCAGGTTGTTTTTGCACTGCCCCTAGGTATATGAAAGGCGGTCAGTTGCATGGGAGCAAGTGCATAGGCCAGCAATGGGTTCATGGCACCATACCTGCTGGATTTGAGGTGTGCCAGGCGGCTCTGATCCCGAAATCTCAGCACAAATACAGGGTATTGTGGTGGAAGTTGAGGTGGACACTGGTTCCCAGGTTGTTTTTCCACTGCCCCTAGGGATATGAAAGTCGGGCAGATGCATGGGAGCAAGTGCATATAGGCCAGCAATGGGTTCTTGGCACCATATACCTGCTGGATTTAAGATGTGCCAGGTTGCTCTGATCCCGAAAACTCAGCACAAATACAGGGTGTTGCGGTGGAAGTTGAGGTGGACACTGGACTGGTTCCCAGGTTGTTTCTCCACTGCCCCTAGGTATATAAAAGGCATGCAGATGCATGGGGGCGGCAAGTGTATAGGCCAGCAATGGGTTCTTGGCACCATATACCTGCTGGATTTGAGGTGTGCCAAGCGGCTGATGATGATCCCAAAATCTCAGCACGAAAACAAAGGGTGTGTTGCGGTGGAAGTTAAGGTGGACACTGGTTCCCAGGTTGTTTTTGCACTGCCCCTAGGTATATGAAAGGCAGGCAGATGCATGGGAGCAAGTGCATATGCCAGCAATGGGTTCATGGCACCATATACCTGGCTGGCCTGCTGGATTTGAGGTGTACCAGGCGGCTCTGATCCCGAAATCTCAGCACAAAAACAGGGTATTGTGGTGGAAGTTGAGGTGGACACTGGTTCCAAGGTTGTTTTTCCACTGCCCCTAGGTATAGGAAAGGCGGTCAATTGCATGGGAGAAAGTGTATAGGCCAGCAATGGGTTCTTGGCACCATATACCTGCTGGATTTGAGGTGTGCCAGGTTGCTCTGATCCCGAAATCTCAGCACAAATACAGGGTATTGTGGTGGAAGTTGAGGTGGACACTGGTTCCCAGGTTGTTTTTCCACTGCCCTAGGTATATGAAAGTCAGGCAGATGCATGGGAGGAAGTGTATAGGCCAGCAATGGGTTCATGGCACCATATACCTGCTGCTTTGCTCGGGGTTCCATGTTTGTCAAGACATGGTTGACCTCATCCCTATACAGGAAGAGGCTCAGGGCCATTACGAATTATGTTTATAGGATATAAGTTGTTGTAGACTAGCATAGTGGTAACGTAAATTAACTACTGAAACACCATATACCTGCTGGATTTGAGGTGTGCCAGGCGGTTCAGTCAGACCCAAAAATTTCAGCATGAAAACGGGGTGTGTTGCGGTGGAAGTTGAGGTGGACACTGGTTCCATGGTTGTTTTTGCACTGCCCCTAGGTATATGAAAGTCAGGCAGATACATGGGAGCAAGTGTATAGGCCAGCAATGGGTTCTTGGCACCATATACCTACCTGCGTCCACCAACTGCGAACTACAGCCTATGAAAACCTCACTTTCGAGGCACAACTGAACGAGGACTGTGACGTTGCTGCAAAGCAAGCCATGAGCACTGACGTTCTCACCTCATCACGCCCGGAACCGATCAGCGGCTCTCGAGTGCAATTATATCTTGGCAACCTCATGGTCTCAACAGACTACCAGACTGCAATCACTCACGCAGCGCACTACCCTGCCTTGCGCGAGCGGATGATGGAAAAGTTCGACTGGACAGCGTCCGACTTTGACAAAATTAACTTCGATGCCATCGAATCGGTCAAGCTGCGATTACCCTATATGAAGTCACTCCAGATATCGAAGATGCTTCACAATTATTCCAACACTGGAAGCCGACGAGAGAAGTATGGTTATGAAGGTGGATGCCCGTCTTTCATTGTGATGAACCGCTCGAGACTCAACTACATCTCTACCGGTGCACTGCCCCAGCTATGCGTGCTTCATTGACAGAGAGTCTCCAACAGATGGAGGAAACTCTCCTTCGCAAACACATTCCCAACATAGTCGTCCGCCATTTTATGCTCTTGATCCTGAGACATGCAACCTCCCTACCAGAGAGTATGATGTCCACTGCGCACTCTCTGCGCCCAGGCCTGTGAGGCCCAAGCTAGTCTCGGCACCGAAGCTATCTTGCAGGGTTACCTTGTCAAGGAGTGGACTCCTGCGATTGTACAACATTATCGACCGCCTCCTGCTCCCGCTAATAATCCCCCCGGCACTCATGCACCACACCCATCCCACCTTTGCACAGTCCTCGTCGATGAGCTCTGGAATCTTTGGCTAGCTATTTGGGCCACCCGGAATGATATCTTCCTTAATCAAAACAACAGAGTCACCAGCGCACAAGACGCCCGAGACACAGCACGCATCCTACATTTCAAGGAACACCATACTACCACCCTCCGACAATGCGACTGGAATCGGGTTGCCTTCCCAGTAGCCTCACTCGCCACTTGGCGGCGCCGCACGAGGAAAGACCTCCTACGATCACTCGAACGATTGCACCGATTGTACCTGGATGAACAACGTCTCGCAACCCAAGGACAACGCACTCTAACGAACTGGCTGCAGTCTGGATCAAATCCCACCTCTAGGGAATATACTATCTGGACTCACCAGTGTTCCCCAACGGATGATCCAAATCGCTTCGCGTATAATGATCTCCTGACGGTGACTGTTAGAATGTGTCCACCATCTCTGCTCGGGGTTCCATGTCTGTCAAGACATGGTTGACCTTATCCCTATCGGAAGAGGCTCAGGGCCGTTACGAATTATGTTTATAGGATATAAGTTGTTGTAGACTAGCATAGTGGTAACGTAAATTAACTACTGAAACACCATATACCTACCTGCTGGATTTGAGGTGGACTGTGTGCTACTCGTACTCGACAGTTAAGGTGGCACCAGCACAGATGGATGGGCAAGGCTCGAGGGGAGAGCAACCTGGAAAGCTGAGAGCCAAACGTGAAGCCAAGGCAATCATGAAGCTGGCTTGGAGAGACAAACCTCAGTGGTGCAATCTACACATGATCGGATAGTGCGCGCAATTGTGCGCGTGGAGGTATTTTCGGGGAAGCCTGGTAGAATGGAGCTACTAATCGTGTTGCGGTCGAGCGGTTGCCTGCAGTCGTGGAGCGAGCGCACAGAGTCGAGTATCAAGTTGGTGTCGAGACAACGATGCCGTGCTGTGAGGAACGTGGAGAACCGGCTCGCCTGCCGAGCGACATGGCTGGCAGAGTGCAACGGCTGGCCGGTCCTCCGAGCAGGATGAGTAGCGAAATAAGCTGGCCGGGAGCCAACAGCTGGCCAGGAGCCAACGGCTGGCCAGGAGCCAACGGCTGGCCGAGTGCAAACGGCCGGCCGACGAGTGCATCGAACAAGATGAGTAGCCGACGGCTGTTCCCGTTGAAGGAGGAATGAAGAAGAAAGAGAGGACCGGAACGCTCACAAATCATCTGAAAGAGAGCGAGAGTTCCGAGGAATACACGGCGGGGTCCTGCAGGGGGCAACACTCCTGGACCGGGGCCCCGCCCACTGGCGGTGTTGTTGTGGGCGCTGGGGGAAATGCCGACGTCACGCCGACGGGTGTGCAACTGTGAGCTTTGGCCCAGCCTTCCTGTCTCCACCACTCAACTTTTGTACCCACCCGCCACCCACCCTTTTTAAGCTTTCAACCCCATAAGTTCAGGCATCACGTTACGACGCGTTTACGTTTGTGGGGTCGGATAGATTTTATGATGAGAATATTGCATCTGCATCTTTTGGGATTCAGAACGAGTATTTTGGATCTACTCGCTGGAAGTTATTTTGGAAATTGGATGAACGCAAGGGAAAAGGGCTCACTGGCCGACGAGGCCGGGCCTATTTCAAACTCACTCCGGCTATCTTGGCGTCATCTAACAAGCGGAATTCGACCGTAGCGGGAGTTGGGGGGCCCGTTTTTTGCCGGCAAAAGCCGCTTGGCATCACCCAGCCATCACTGGGGAGTCCTTAGTAGATCGCATTGCAGTGGAAGAAACTGCTGCATGGCGAGAAAGGGAGTGAGAGGAGAAGGGGTATTTGGCCCATTTATTATGTTCCATCGGTTGTGAACAATTTTGAGAAGTGGAGAACTCAGTGACTTCGGGATAGTTTTGTAGGAAAGAAATCATGTACAGGTACAGATTGTACTAAGACAGGTTGACAGGTTGACTAATAACCACTCGAGACTTGTCAGGACTGAAGTAGCTATGCCCAGGCGGCTCAGACCCCAAAATCTCAGCATGAAAACAGGGTGTTGCGGTGGAAGTTGAGGTGGACTTTGTCTCCCCCAGGTTGTTTTTCCACTGCCCCTAGGTATACTAGAATGGGATGATAGTATGATAGATGTGAGTGAACGAATGTACAGTTCACCAAGGGGTTCATGGCACCATATACCTGCTGGATTTGAGGTGTGCCAGGCGGCCAGATTGGCCAGATTTCAGCTGAATAAATCGGTACTGCAGTGGCGGATGAGCTGGACGTTGTCTC
>JAAMXK010002235.1:0-20587 GCA_019693575.1 Thalassiosira oceanica | reverse complement strand
GCCTCTCTCCATGTCTCTCGTCTCGTCCGTGGCGCCTCTCTCCATGTCTCTCGTATCGCCCGTGGCGCCTCTCTCCATGTCTCTCGTATCGCCCGTGGCGCCTCTCTCCATGTCTCTCGTATCGCCCGTGGCGCCTCTCTCCGTGTCTCTCGTGTCTTCTGCACACACGATTATGCTTGGATCGACACACCCAGCTGCATGGCATGGAGGCTCACATTGTCAGCCAGATGCGTCATATTCGGGGAGGTATCTGCAAGCTTGTCGAGCACTGGGTTGAGCACTACCACCAGGTCGGCTATCGCTACGACATCAGCTATTGCCGGATGGGGTCTTTGGAGAAACAGGCTGCGACCCGGTCAAGCAAGGAGGCGATAGCCCGAGCGCCTAAAGTACGGATGTGCAGGAAGAGACGCGAGGAGCAGAAGAAGAAACGAACTAAGAAGAATACCAAAAAGGAGGAAGCCGAGGTGAAGAGGCGAGAGAGACTCGAGGATGCACTGGATCGAATGAAGGTGAAGGTTGAGAACATGAAGGACGATGATCGCAGTCTCAAGTTTTTGAGCAATCTGAACTCAGTTGTTGTTTTGGATGATGATGACGACGTCGAGCTTATACTGGAACAAGCCAGCATGTAAACTAGTTTATTGTTGTAAATGCAGACCGGAATCCTGTGGGCAGGGCCGAGTTAGTTGGGCCAGGATTGTTGGCTTGTGTTTCCCAGGGAGCAAACGCCGGATTCACACTGCCCCGTCGATTGGTTATACTGTGAGCCGACATTCTCCATCAACAGTAAATATTATGAGCCAATATCCGCGTCCAGCGGCCACACATTCTGACGAATACCCCAGTGAATCTGCGGGAACGTGCCGTGGCGACGGTAATTCCAACGTCGCCTCCGAGGCAGATCGTCTTATTTTTCGGTCCACAAGCTCTTCAAGCCGCAAAAACCTCGTCGATTGTCCCAACCGTATTAAGGCCGAAGTACATTGTGCCCATCGACGATAGATCGGCCGGATACTGGTTCTACGGTGGTCTTCTTCCACGATATGCCTCGCGGCGTCGTGTTATTCACACCCACGTAACCGATTGGTTCTTGTCCGCGTCGATGACGACCGGCCTCTAGTTTTTGGATATTTGCTCGATCGATAGATGAAGATGACGATGACAAAAAACTAGACGCAGAGGACCTGGGCCGTCGATGCTGTTACGTGCATCGATGTCGATATCATGGTCTATTGGGTGTCTTCCGAGCCTGTTTTTGGGTGGGGTGAGGTTGCTTTGCCGGAGGATTCCTACATCGGACGGAATTTTAGATCAGCCCTACGAAGCTGATTTAGCGTAATTATTCTATTTTCCGATATGGTTTAGATTTTCTCTTGCCCAACGTGTCAGCTTGCAACCCCTATGCTGGAGTCACTCGACTCTCGCTTGCTGCTTGCTGATGACAACTTCTTCTTGACTGGCCGGGCCGGAGAAGGAAGATCGCCTATCAGACAGCGAGATACACCCCGCCCCGTCACCTTCTTTTTGACTCAGCTACGAGCTAGATGATGTTGGCGTCGTACACTCGAATGCTGGGCGGTCGCCTTCGCATGCCCTCTCCCTCGGTGGCGGCGCGAGGCGTTCAGACGCTAGGGGACGCGAAAGCCGCCACGGCCGGCTGCGCATGGAAGAAATCTTGTTACTCCGGCATCGATTACACCATCAATGAGGACAGCCCGGTGATTGAGGCCGTGGAGAAATTGGCCGCATACAATGTTGGGGCGTTGGTGACGACGGATGTGCAAGGTAAGTGTCACTGTCACTGTGTCATCTCGGTACGACGTGCATTTCGACTACATCTTCTTGGGACAGGAAATCTGTCTGGCGTGCTTTCGGAGAGAGACTATGTGACAAAGATAGCTTTGCTTGAAAGATCGAGCAAGGAGGTCAAGGTCAAGGAGATAAGCACGAAAGCAGCCAACCTCGTCACAGCTAGTCCAGAAGAAACAACAGAGTGAGTGTGGTACAGTTCGGTACAGTGGGAACCGTGAAGGTGTCGAGAACGTTGACTAGTGTTTGCAGTCTGGGGCTTGAGATCAGATAGTCTTGATCGCCGTTACTCCTTACGAGCAGATTCTAATGTACTCCTTGTCGCTATGTCCTTGCGCCCCTGTTCTGGGTCGCGGCCTCGGCTTGCGTACGATGTATATTGCATCGAAAACACTCAGCGAATGTATGCAGAAAATGCTGGGGAGAGATATCAGGCACTTGCCCTTGGTCGATGGCAAAAAGGTGGTAGGGATCATATCCATAAAAGATTTAACCAAGAGCGTCCTCGAGGAAAAGGACCATTGCATTCAAAGCCTAGCTTCATTTGCAACTGGCGCCGGTGGGCACTTTGTCGTATGAGCGGGCGTTGAGAGGTCACATTAGATAGTCAGCATAGCAGTGATAGATAGGTCCATCAAACATTATTTAATCGTAATCGCTTAAAGGATCGACACGCTGCAATTCTCTCGTGTTGTAGGAGCCACAGTGCTGGCACTTGAGGCCAACAAAGTGATACGAGACGTTCCCCATCTTTCCGCAGTCCTTTAAAATGGGGATGAGTTGCGGGATGAGTTGCCGGGAGAGTTGCGGTACCTCGATGCCATTTGGTAAACAAGGAAGTACTCACCTGGCAGTAGATGTTGCTGCTTTGGTCTACGTATTGCAAAGGCATGGGTTGCATCCGAACGGCCGAGTCCAGGAGCGCGAAGTATTCCGACATGTCGTCAACGGACTTCTTGCACAACGGACAGGTGTAATTACCCGAGGCGGCGTAGGTGGTGAAGCAACTCAGGTGCATGACGTGGCCGCACTTGAGACGACGGAGCGGTTGGGTGGATTCAAACATGCTCTCATGGCAGATCGGACAGTTGCCCTGCAATGACTGAGGGATGCAGACGTGCTCTTCGTCCATACTTACACAGGCATTGCACCTCATGCAATGCTTGAAATCGATCCCGAGGCCTCTTCCCTTGCGACACACATTGCAAAATGGACAGTGATAGATTGACTTGTCGCTGTCGTCGTACAAATGGCATATCTGGCAAGAATACTTGGCAAAGAGCTTATTGTTCGATCCGCAAGCCGGGTTACAACACTTCTCGCCCGCAGGTTGTAAAGTGTTGCATATCACTAGCAAGAGGGAAAGGTTAGTACGCGGTACTCAACACAAAACTCCTTCCCAAATGTACACTACGCACTGCATAATATCTCTTTGACTTCGTATCTGTCCAGCGGGACTTCTCTGTTAGCGCTTTCGGTCGTCATTTCGCGATGTTGCTCGCAGCAAAGACGGCACGTGTAGAGCTTGCCACTGGTCGGGTGCCTAAGCTTGCAAGATCTTGCATAATGTGGACAGCCCAAAGTGCGGTTGATACCCCCGTCGTGATAAGTAGGAGCCAGCTCTGATGCAGAAAACAGTGGAACCTGCTCGTCGGGGAAGTACTTGGATGAATTGGGGTCGCTTGACCAAACAAGCACCGCCTCCTTTCCGGTTTCGTCTAGCTTGTAGTAAGCCGACGGGGGGGTGTTCCGTTTGAACCTGCTCGCCATCGGCGCGGGTTTGCATACGGCCTGATGTTCCATGAATGCACTGTAGGTTGGCTTTCCACAAGCGCGATGATTGTATGCGGCCGATGAAGGGATGTTCGCGATGGCCTTAGCACTCGGTTGTTCCGAGCCATTTAATGATGTTTCTTCTTCCCTTTTTCGCTTTGACAGGCGGACATTACTCGTCCATACTGAGTCTCGTAAGCCCTGAATAGTGACATTCTTCTGCTTGGTATCCAAGTGTGGATTAGTTCCAACGGCCCGAATCAGCTTTTCGAGCTCAGCAGCACTTGTGTATTTTCGACTTAAATCCCTCAGATGAGGAGGCGTTGAGTCCGGACTCGATTTTGAGTAACAGGGATCGACGGTTACATTGTTGTCATTAGCAGGTGCGGGTTTGTCTCCTTCGCAGGGTGCGGATGACCCTTCTGAGCTAAGCAAATCAGCCGACATTTTGCCCCCTCCGTCGTCACAGACGTCCTTCTCCTGCTTGGGCATTGCCACTTTCAACCACCTTTCGAAGAACGTGCCTACCATCGCCTCCTTCATATAACGTACCATGTCCTCGCGTTCCGACTCCTTCAAATTCTGGACTGCCAATGTGAGAATCTGAGACATTAGATCTGACGAACGCTTGCCCATGATATGTCCAACGAGTGAATAGATTTCGTCTTTCGTCAGGTACTGAGCCACCAAAGGCATACAGTGTTGCTCTTCTTTATCCAGATGCTTCATCAAATGATGCCTCAGGTTTTTCGTACTCTTGAGTAATTGCTTGGCCGCGTCCGAGGCGCTCTCTTTCGCTGCGCCGCTGAGTGCGTCCCGCAAATTTGACAGCTGGTTATCAATGGA
This sequence comes from Thalassiosira oceanica, assembly GCA_019693575.1. Classification (NCBI taxonomy): domain Eukaryota; phylum Bacillariophyta; class Thalassiosirophyceae; order Thalassiosirales; family Thalassiosiraceae; genus Thalassiosira; species Thalassiosira oceanica. The sequence continues at coordinate 16,156 of JAAMXK010002235.1, read as the reverse complement.
AGTGAACATGATCTCCTCGTCGGCATGGTCCTCCTCGTATTCCTCTTGTCCGATGTTTAGGGACTCGGATGTCTTCCTGCCACCCTGCGCCTCGCCATCCTCGTTTGCCTGCTGCGAAGACTCGCATGCGCAATTGCAACTAGAGTTGGGCAGCTCCACCTGCTTCGCCTTGAGAGCTGGCCAGATGAATTCATCCTCCGCGCTACTGTGTGCCTTGAAAACCGTCCAAATGACCGAGAACCTACCCGCCACGCGACCCTGCAGGTCGGTGACACGGTCCGATGGGACAAGGCAGCTTACTTCCCGGCAGAGCTCGGCGACGTCGGATTCCAACTTCTCGAGGGCCCCGCGGAAGCAATCGTGGAGGTGGATGATCTCAACGAGAGCGCAATCACCGACCTCGACCCTCTGTTGCTGCTGCAGCGGCTTGGTATCCTGGTGACTAGTGGCGCTCATATTGACTCGCTAGGAACTTCTTCGGAAGCGGGGCAGGCAGTGATTGAGTCCAGCTGGGGTTCTTCCCTTCTCCTTCTCAATTAATGTATGGCTGTTCCTATTATGGCAGGCACCGCCCGGCACCTTGTGACCTTGTGCCTCCTGCCTCCTGTGACTCCCAGGACCTGGAGCTCGCTGACAACTCTGCGGATGTGTAGCGTGCAATTAATTTTCAAAATCCCATTTGTGGACTATGGCGACATGGGAAGGAGCATTGCGAAATGAGAGCTCAGATTGGGACCAGCTGGTAGACTGAACATGCTTACATTAGCCATCGGCGCGTGTCCACCTGTCCACCTTCGCTTGCTGCCTTCCCCTCCCTTTCTCTCTTGCTTTGATGTTCGGGGGCGGGCTTTCGTTATCTAGTCAGCTGCTGTATCGTAGCGCTATCTCTAGCTAGCGTACGATTTGTACGGCGAAAACATACAGTGGACTTCCTCGAGGTGTACCCCCCAAACCCTGTTTGTACCCCCCCCCTGGGGCCCAGCCTAGCTGGGGGGGTACAAGCTAGGAGACGGCCGTAACCCCCCTTGACGGGACTTAAACCCCCTACGACGGTACTGGATCACTGTACCCCCCCTCCAGCGGTAATGGATTCCATCTGTACCCCCTCATACGGTAATGGATTCCATCTGTACCCCCTTTGGCGGGACTAGATTCCCGTCTACTTGCCCGTTTACGGGACTCAATTCCATCTGTACCCCATCTGTACCCCCCCTGAGTTCAGCCTAGCCCGAAATATTTGTACCCGGGGGGGGGTACACCTCGAGGAAGTCCACTGTACCACGGTGAGATTTGAGCCGCGCACGGCCTCTACGCCTGCGCGCATTGTCATTGTGCCCGTCAGCGCGCGAAATGGCGCAGAGCCCCTGGCTTGGGGCTGGGACGAAGAGGGCGGAGCGGAACTGCGCTGCCCCCGACAAAGACCAGTGTCGGCCGATCGAGTCTACGGACAGGAGGCGGACAGGGCTGGGGCAAGTGACAGATAGTTGTCTGGTGGCGCGAAGCGCAGCTCCTGTCAAATAAGTCAACTCATGAAAAGGCTGATGGTGTCCTTGAGATTGAGAATATTGAGAAGTCACTTGGTCCTACACTGACAAGAATCAGACGGTGTGGCAGGGTGTCATGGGCCTCTTTTTGCCATCAACGGCACTGTCAATTACAATAAGCCGGTTGGGTCACGGAAAGTCATAAAATCAAGCCAGTGGTGTTACGCCAGGCTCTGGGCCTGTTTATCATTATCAACCAGTGAACGAGTCAAACCGCATCATGGCATATCCCCCCGGGGTTTCCCCAAACACCAACCAACAACCGCGCAGATGGGGGTTGTCACGCCAGTCCCAGATCACACAAAATCGCCCACTCGAAAGTACATACATACAAAAAAACAAGCGAGAAAAACAGAACAAAACCATGGCGCCCCTAGGGCGAGACGAATTGCTGCTCCCCAACCACGAGCCTCCGACATATGGCGGTTGACTTGGAAACATCGAAAGTAGACTTATAGACGAGTTCATATATTGCCTGGCAGTGGCGTCGTCTGATCTGTATATCCGAACTCAAACGTGTGAGGCCAGTCTAGTCGCCAGTCCAACAACCGACAGAGGTGCCGCCGAGCCGCCGAGGTGCCGCCGAGGATCCCAACACAGATATCGGGCCAGAAGGAGGTGTGGATGGTCCCTGATGGAACTGATGGACACGCGGCGCTGTAGGGACTTAGTTCGATACCACATCTAACTTTAGTAGCTGCCGGGTTTATATAGAAGTGACGTTATCAACGGCCCCGAGAACTCGGCAGGTCAGGCTCGTTTGATGATTAGCGAATTTGCCGTTGCACCGGCTCGTTGGATAAATAACATTGGCCGTAGAGCCATCACAATAGCCCTACGGCTGCAGCACTTCATAGGGGATGTATTGGGGATGAATAGGGAATAGGTGTCATGACACTGGGCACCGTCATCGGTCATCGATCGGGCCACCACATTGCAGGAGAGGCCATGGAGGAGCTCGACTCTCCCTATCATCGTTGTGCCCTGGCCGAGCCGGCCAAGACTCCAAGCAAGACCAAAAGTGTGCTGTAGTTGCTCCACATAGGCGCCGAGACAAGTATAGACCCAAGACCCAAGGAGGGAGAAATAGGAAGATAGATACCTACAGAGATGAGGAGCAGACGACGCAGACGATTGTCGATATTTTATCCGCTTCTCCTTTGGGCAAAACTAGGAATACACTACTAGGAAGTGCGTGCGGCAAGCTGAAGAATGTGGTGATACGAATCCCTGTGGAGAACCTCCACAGAAGCATGCGCGGTATGTACGTAGGGGGTATTGTGGGTGACCAAGAAAGTGTGTTACGTCCTTCTGTCGTTGCATCTATCTATCTACCGGCAAGGAAGGTACGGAAGGTACGAAAAGAGCATCTTTGCCCGTAAACTTCCCACTTACCTACAGTAAAGAAGCTTTGCCCGAGCCTGGGACCACTTGGGTTTTGGTCCGCAAGTTGAATGGGCCCAGGCTCAGGAACTATTTATAGAAAACTATCTTATGTCCTTCTTTGTGCTGGGGATGGGAATAAAAAGGCAGGGTGGGGAGTGTGGGGAGGGGGGGTTTGAAACATTCGAAGATTGGCCGAACTCTGTTGTGGATCGGCCGCGTGGCCTCAGTATTTCCGTCCGTCCTTTCGTAACGACTTATCCGTCCATCCTATCGTAACGACTTGGTCCGTCCTGTCCTACCAACATAGAAGAATTTCGGCTTCACGCAATAGACCCTGTGGCCTTTGCGGCTCTCTGACGGCACTGACTGCTGTGATCTCTTTCATTCCTCTCAGGGCCTGTGAATGTTGCAGCTTTAGCCGTAGCAGTTTTCCAATGGTTTGGCTCTCGGCTCGCGCCGGATTATGGGGCGGGAGGCGAGGCCCGATGCACTCCCCATTTGACCTAGAGCAAGTCCCCGGCCAGCCGGCATTTGCATGCAAGGTGCAATTGGTGCAATGCCCCGGCGGGCTCCTAATCTCGCTGGTTGATATGCAATGCAAGAAGTATCCAGAAACGGCACTAATCAAAGCAATACCTAAACACCTATTTTTGATGTTTTGTCGTCGTCGTCGTCTGTCGTCCTCTTGCTCCTATCCTTGCTCCTCCGCTGGTGGCTGGCCTGCTCTCCTTGTGGTTCGCCCAACATTTGGGAAGCAGCGCACCGAGTGCGTATCGGGTTGAGAAAGAGCAACGAGTCAGGGCGAGCGTCGGTTTCGATTTCGTATGTGCCCTAGATAGCCCCCTAGACCTAGCCTGGCCTGGTGGCCTCCGTCTCATTTGCCTTTGCCGGACAGTGCGTTTCATTATGGGGCGGTTCAACAATAAACGAGCCCAGCAACGTGCGGCCCAAGAGAGAGATGTGCCGTCTAGAGCCAGGTTCTCGAAAGGACCCCCTAGCAAAGGCGGTCGAGGCCGTGGAAGAGGCAGAGGCAGGGGGGGGAGAGACGAAGGCAGGGGTCGCGGGGGGAGGGCAGTCGTTCAGAAAATTCAGAATCGTGTTCAGCAAAGAAAGGACCATGGCGGCATCAGCATCGCAAAAGGATCAAACGGCAGTATCAGCAGCTCGTCGATCGACCGCCTTGCGCGAAGGCACCCGTTGGATGGTATTGACGTCAGTAAACTGGACACTATTACGTTGTCGGATGAGTCTGTCGCCATAGTCGAGAGACTGCTTAGGTTTCACCATGTTTGGGAGGGAGGCGGAGATGAAGAAGAAAGGTCGCCTGATAATAACTCGTCGGCTAATAACAAGAAAGACAAAGATGTCACGAATGATGAGGCAATGGCACCAGAGCCTTTGGATTTAGACGCGGCGGCGGAGACTTATGATGATTGTTGTGCGGGGGATTACCCTGATGAACCGGAAATTCTCTTTGAGGGGGGGCGAATTAGTTCCAGTCACATCGACCCAGACGAAAAAACGGGTTGGGGTGACATTGAGGACTGTGACGAATCAGAATTCGTGGACACACCGATCTTCCGTCACCTCACGGACCACTTTTCTTTCAAGCAGCGCGACGCCATCGACGCAATGAAGGCGTCAAGAAAACGCCGGGTCATTTTAGCGCGGAAAGAACGCGGAGACAAGGATGCTAATGCGCGAGATAACGACGATAAAGATGAGGGCGCCTTGCTCGAAATGAGTTTGGACTGGCTCAGCCTCCACCTCGACGAAGATCGTCTACGTCGCGGTTTTAAGGTTCAGCCCTCCAAAACGATGTGCAGGCCAATTGCTTCGACAGTCGAGCGCACATTTGACATAACGGCAGTCCCACACGCGTCGCTGTCGGTCCTGCCAAAGCTTACTAAATCCCAATACGAGAAAGAGGCCAAACGACTCAATTTGTTGACCTACTTGGTACGGGCCGGCTTCCATGTGAACGAGGTTGAAAATGCGTTTGTTTCAATCAAACTTGAATCGAAATTGGACTCGTTTGGTGACCAAAGCCAAGACTTTCAGCCTCTGGCCATGCTCGAGGGCCATCTCCTGAGGGAACTCGTCCAGTGCGTCATTAAGAACACGTCAGGTGCCAATGAATTGACACGGTTAGATGATGATGTCGATTTAGAACTTGCGACGGCATCCGTCGATGAAAGGGCGCAGGAGGAGGAGGTGCTCCGGGCAATCTATGCCGAAGAGTTCCAAAGTCTTTGTCAAGAGGAAAATTCGCGGGGTAGATTTTACCGGCTCGACGTGAACCCCGTGGAGCCGCTGGCACATCCTGCATGTAATGAAAAATGCATGATTTATGTACTAGCGGAAGGTGGCTACCCCCTGACTGAGCCTCCCAAACTATGGTTCGTCAACTTAGCTCTACCCCCAAGTCTGCTCCGCCTCATTAGCACCAAGCTGCGCGCAAAGGCTTTGGAGACAATTGGACAGGCGTCGGTATATTCTCTGGTTGAGTGTGCGTCTGAGGAAGTTCCAAAATGGCAGAGAGCATTTATTGCTGACGAAGCCAAGGCCGAACAAGAGTCCGAGGCTGTTGACACCGCCGAAGAAGAAGTTGTAGACTTTCACAATGCAACTTACACCACCGAGGAAAGGAAGAATTTGCCTCGACGGCAGCGTCAAAAGTTGAGAGCCGCCGAAAAGTCCCACTCACGCGATGAGATAATGCTGGAAAAGAAACGACAGAAAGAAGAGCGAGATTCGAGACGACGCGAAAAGACGCGGATCGACGACAACAAATTCGCCGCTTCCCGCGCGGAGAAAATCGTCAACTCACGGCACGATGAGTTTGTGGAGCAAGAAGCAGAGAAGGCAAGCCGGAAGGCAATGAACATGGCGTTTCTACGCGGCGAGGATCGATCTGCAGCCCGAGATGCCGCCGATGCAGCTCGACTTGATTGTCTCAAATTTCACGGCGTAAATGTACCCGATGACAGGGACAATAAGGCTTCCTCTGTATCAAGCCACTTTGATGCAGCGACGACGAGTACTCAGCAGGAGCCGGATGTGGGTGCAGTTTCCTTGGAGGTCGGTCAAAATGTTTGCAAGAAAGCTACCAACAGCTCTATCTCTGAAGCCACGATAAAAACGCTGCCATTTGTTGAGAAGATGCGCCGAATGTGTGAACAAAAGGCGCAAGAGAAAGACGACTTAGGCTCCTTACGCTTGTCGGCTCCCTCAATCTCTAACGAGGGAACGACCTCACACGCCCCCATGCCGGTTGCGTCGCCCACTGTCGTTGAGGAGGTAATACAGGAAGTAATAGAGGTTCAACGCAAGCAGCCATGGCTCATTTCGTCCGAAGCTCGTGTTCCTGTCACCAATGAAGACAAAGATGTCAGGCTGAAACTATCCGACAAGGATAGACTAAAAAAGAGCAAGATCAGTGCTCGGCTTAAGGACGAGCTTGAGCGCAAACATTCTCAGAATGGCTTCAAGACCATGTTGAATCAACGTACGAAGTTGCCGGCCTTTAAGATGAAAGACAAATTGCTAGCAACCATAGACAGGAATCAAGTGACCGTTGTTAGCGGCGACACAGGCTGCGGTAAAGTAAGTGTTCGTCATACAACTGCTGGCAGTGCAGTCAAGTGGGTCTTTTTCAATCTGACTGTTGATTTTGCTTTAGACCACGCAAGTACCTCAGATGGTGCTAGGTGAGCAGCCAAGCAGCCAGTGAGGGTTTCTTTTCAACCTAACTTATTGTTATGCTAGACGATATGATACTAAGGAACATAGGAAGCGAAGCTAATATCCTGGTCACACAGCCAAGGAGGATATCCGCCATTGGTGTGTCTGAAAGAATAGCATCTGAACGATGTGAAAAGCTAGGGCATACGTGTGGTTATTCCATTAGACTAGACTCGAAGAGGAGCGACAAGACTCGTCTTCTCTTGTGCACCACTGGCGTTTTGCTCCGTCGTTTACAGTGTGACCCGGACTTGGCCTCCGTGAGCCACGTCTTCGTGGATGAAGGTATGGAACTGTCTCAACAGTGCATCTATGCTGAATCTCACTTGATTATCTATCACAGTCCACGAGAGAGATCTGAACACGGATTTCCTTCTCATTATCCTCAAAGACTTACTCGAGCGGAGGCCGAGCCTGAAGCTCGTGCTAATGTCCGCGACACTGAACGCAGAAGTAAGTGTCCTCGATTTTGAGTGTCTCTCTTGACACAACTGTCTAACTCGTCTTGTGCACTGACACGCACAATCGAAACTTATTCAGCGTTTTTCTGAGTATTTTGGTGGCTGTCCAACTGTGTCAATACCGGGAAGGGCACAGGTGTCTAAATCTTGTGGCGTTCCTTTTCTTTTTTTCGTGTAACAGCTAAGTAATTAATTTGCATTGCATTTTCTCTCTCAGCCCGTGAAAGAATACCGACTGGAGGATGCTCTAGAGGTAACAGGTCATTTGGTGCGAGAGGGGTCTGACAACGCAAAGAAGAGCGCCCGAGGTGGTCAAAAAGACGAGGAACGGCTGTCCAAGACTGCACTCAAACGTATGTACCACGGTTATAGTAAAAATGTCGTCGACTCTCTAGCCGTCGCCGACGAGGCAGTCATCAACTACGTTTTGATAGCAGAGCTGCTGGAATACATTTGTACCAACTTGGAGGATGGAGCAATTCTTGTCTTCCTGAGTGGCATGAAGGAAATCACGACCTGTCTTGAAGCCATAAACACATTCGAGTACTTCGAGGACAGTTCCAATGCAATCATCCTACCTCTGCATTCTTCACTCTCAAATGAAGAGCAGACATCAATTTTCCAGCGTCCGCCCCCCGGAAAACGTAAGATAATTTTGTCTACTAATATTGCGGAGACGTCGATTACCGTCGACGACGTCGTGTTCGTTATAGATTCGGGGCGAGTCAAAGAGAATCGATACGACGACTTGAACAAGATGCCAACGCTTTTGGAATGCTGGGCCAGTAAGGCGGCAACGAAACAACGCCGCGGCCGTGCAGGGCGAGTTAAGCCTGGATTCTGCTGGCATCTGTACTCGTCGCACACGCATGATAGAATCCTGCAGGATTATCAGTTGCCAGAAATGCTTCGGGTTGGGTTGGAGGATTTGGTTCTACAAATACTAGTCCTTGATTTAGGCGAACCGTCTTCATTTCTTCGGGCGGCAGTGGACCCCCCAACAGAACTGGCAATGAAAAATTCTCTTCAGCTTCTCGAGTCTCTAGGGGCAGCGGAATGCAACTGGGAGGCCCTTGCTAGGAGCGAAGAGAATGCGACGCAACTGACAGCCCTAGGATATCACCTGGCGACTCTTCCTGTCCACCCGAGGGTTGGAAAGTTGTTGATCTACGGCAATCTATTCGGTGTTAGTGATAGCTGCTTAACAATTGCTGCCGCCATGACATCAAGGTGGGTGTGTTTCATTGTATTAAGACCAGGAACGATTCTGAATCCGTCCGTCCGTCTCGTCTGTAGGTCTCCATTTGTTGGTGGCTTCGAAAATAGGGATGCCGCCGATGAGGCAAAGCGAGAAATGGCATCGGACGATCAGTTGGCAAGTCTCCTTGCCTACAACGAGTGGACTAGGCTCAAGAGGAGAAATAACAAACAAGCCAGGGCATTCCTTCAGGAAAACTATCTCTCTTACATGGCTCTGAACAACATTGCACAGGTGGGTTCACTGGAGCTCCTATCGTGCGGAGATTTTGCCATGCCTATCCATCTCTCACACCTTGCCCTCAAACTTTCAGCTCAGAAAACAGCTGCAGAAGTATATGAAAAATATTGGATTTGTTGGGGACAATGAAGTAGTTAGGGATGAGCCCAATTTGCATTTGGTCAAAGCCATGCTTGCCGCCGGGTTGTCCCAAAACAGTAAGTGTCTTCAATTATGCGTGTGTGCAAGCTCTTCTGCACTGACACGCATAATCAAAAACATGAAGTTATCATTAGACCCAAGAAAATTCAGAGAGGCCAAACAGCGGGTGAATTATCTTTTCGAGCGCAAAAGATCAAAGAAGTGTTTCTGCATCCAAGCACAATTGCTTTCGCCGCCCATACTCTTGATAGCCGCTATTTGTGCTACCATGAGATTGTAAAGACAAGCAAAGTGTACGTCCGCGATGCTTGCTCGATATCTAAATTTTCGTTGCTGCTTTTCGGCGGAAGCTTAAAAGTCTATCAGACACATGGTGTTGTCTCTGTCGACGAGTGGATTCGATTTAAGATCAGTCCAAAGCCGGCTACGCTTGTTAAGTACTTGAGAAACTCAATGGAAGCACTGTTGCTGGAGAAGATTATGGATCCGAAGTTGGATATCACTGGTACAAAGCTGGGAAGAGGTGTTATTGAAGCTGTTACTCTATTGCTAGAAATGGAATGTTGAACAAAATTTAGATGGAATATGGACTCACAATGTCACGTGCCAAGAGACCGCGGATCCACAAGGACTTCTCCAAGCAATAATGACCTAATAATCTATTTCATTCTTCCATTCATCATTTATAATCGCAGAAGGCAGCAACAGCAAGACCATCACAACAACGTAGCGGGATGTCTGAGCGTGGTCTGAGAGCCCTTCAAGGCCTCGGCCATCTTCTGGCATTGATTATCCTGATTTGGACCCCTCCAACATGGTGGGAACTTAGGCAGAGCCCACAGGGTATTAGGTAGGCAACCTTGGAAGAAATGCCACTTCCCGAGAGATCAAAATGGCATATCCGCTAGAGAGCTGAAGATGGCACCCTGACCATCATGTAGGAAAGCCTCCATCCAAAGAGGCAGAAGCGCGCATGCTAACCATGAATGCCGTGTACGAATACGTACGAGAACTGAGTCGAACATAGAGTGGATTCATCAACTCTGACCTCAGTTCACAAAACAACCAATCAGCCAGCCAACCAAGCCTGCCCAAACAGAAACGGAGGCAACTGCATTGGAACTACTGGGGCTCAAACCCAATAGCTAGTAGACTACTAGGTAAGGAGGCGCGCCTCAAACAGGCTGAGTGGCCGAAATTTGTGTTACTAAAATCGTGCTGATACTAAAACAAAAGGTTACTAAAATCGTGTCGCGACTGTATGTAATCTGCAGCAGCTCCCCCTTCCCCCGTCCCCCTCGTGCACTCGTTGCACACTACTGTTGTACGTACATACAACTTGTAAATATTTTGCCGAGTTCATAACTGACTAGGAGATTGGCAACTCCGCGGCCAGTGGTTCGGACAAAATTTCCGCATATATATTGGATATCAGATATGAGAGAGCACTGTCGAACAAGAAAATAAGGCCAGACTCGTGAGATGACTCCCACGAACATAGCCTCCACCCACGCTCTCTGAGCATGGGTGGTTACCCAGGATTGCAACAGAATATAATTTGGCACTGCGTATCCAGCTGTCCGGGAAGGAAGTTGAAAAGGAAGAAACGCGCTCAGACAACTTCCGGGCAGGCAACTAGATGCCTTGGCCTTGGCCTGCCTTATTCCATTCTGAAGGTACCTTGCAACAGCGCTTCAGTGAGCATAATCTCAAAAGGGAAACAAGATCATGGCAAAGGGACAAACCTGAAACACCTTAAGGGCCGTATTTAGCAGAAAATGGCTTCTGAAGCAGGCCCAATGTCACAGTAGGGAGTGAATGAGTGAAAATTGAAAAGAAGTGGCCGGCAGAGACTGGTGTGGTCGGTACCGGTACGCTCATCACACATAGCCAATGAGACTTCTTTCGTGAATCAATATAGTCAGTCCTGTGAGAGAAATAGCAAGTGACAGCCAAGATATGGCTTGGAATTCCTTACCAGTGGTAGCTAAGTTAAGATTATTATTATTATTATTATTATTATTATTATTATTATTAGAGGTAAGACCAAATAATTGGAAAGGGCCACTTTGCACCGGATATTCGGCACAAATTAAAGGAAAGAGATGAGCTGCCTGGAAACTCTATGAATTTCATCCAAAAGAAAGGGGCCGAGCTCATAATCATAATGTATTCAGACGTTCCATATGGACCCTCTCGATACTGATACTTCTTTCCCCTGGTGGGCATTGAAGCCAGGATTTTTGAAGTGCAAAAGCAGCACCCTGCCAACTCGTTAAGATCGCCAACAGCCAACAACATGCCTAAGTTAGGGCCTACCTAAGCGCATCGCTTGCAGGGTCTCTGAGTCTCTGAGTCGTGGATGCCATTGAGAAAGGATGTTGGCTCACTTTTGCTTCTCTGTCTGTGCAAACCGTCAGTGACCGAGTCAAGGTCAGATAATATGGTGTCAAACTAAGTTAGAGTTACTAAGTCTAAGTCCCTGTTGGACTGTTGGACTGTTGGCGGCACACTGCTTGTTGTGGTGTGCCTACAACTATAACACCGCCGTCTTTTGACCTCACCTCCCTGTATCCGGCTCGGCTATGGAGCCTCTGTCTGCTGGTGGCTTGTGGCATTTCTTTTCACTTGAAGATCAGACAACACTTTTGCCTGGGGGTGACCTTCTGTACGTCCGTTGTAGACCTGTAGACTGTAGAGGCGCTGATATTGATTTATATTCAAAAAAGCAGTACCCGGTAAGTTGCGGGGTTCGGCAAAAGATATCCTTCCATTTTACTCAATCCGATTGAAATTCATGCAGCTCGCGAACGCCTGTGGACAGCTTGAGCAAAGGTGAGTTTCTATCTGGGGAACCTGCTTGCAAGATTTTCTCACCCTGGAATTCCTTTAGCTATCAAGACTATACCTGTCCAGAAAGGTAAGTAAGTAAGTTAGTTCCTTAGATAAGTACTGAATCGTGCTATTCCTTTCCTGAAACAGCTGTTCCGTTCAGAGAATAGCATATGCAGTGCGAAGTGGATCCAAATATGAGCATCAAGGCCACGACGCATGCAACTTGGTACGGATGTAGATCACATATGGATAACAACACCCAGATTGTAAACAAGGTACCTACTAGATAAAGTACTGTAAGATAATTGCTATCTGCTCTATTTTCCAATTACAATCAATACCTATCTACAAACAAGCCCACTTATGTCAACCCGATTGACCAGTGGATCCAATAACAATATTTCCATCAAGACAACCATTCAGGTCATCCTCTCTCACACATCAACGCAACCATCCTACTTGCTGAGCTCCTGGAGGTTGAGCTTCGACGCCCCCTTGGGCATAGACATAGCTTCCGGACCGCCCTTCACGACCGGGCGGTTGTCGACAATGTCGTCAGTGTCGGCGCCCTGGGCCTTGAGGACACGCCTGAGGGCCTTCTCCAACTCCATAATCACGAAGACGACAAACATCGAGGCGAAGACAAGTCCCCAACCGATCCCGTCCATGGGCCTCATTCCGAAGACGAACTTGTTCAGCCCCGGAATATAGGTGAGCATGATCTGGAGAACGGTGACGATGGCGATGGACCCGAGGGCGGCGAAGTTGCCGCGGAAGACGCGGGGGTGAACCGAACTGTTGTAGGCGAACCGGGCAGACATCATGATGGACATGGCCCCGAAGTCAAGGACATTGAAGGACACGGCGCGCATCATATCGAGCCTGAATTCATCATCCTGGTCGGCGTAAATATCCGTCAGGCTCACGATGGCTCCGGAGGCGACGACGCAGCCGGTAAGAACGACGGTGCCGAGGATGATTCGGAGGAAGAGGTAGCGGCCGATGAGTCTCTTTCCGACGCGTCGAGGCGGGATGTCCATGATTCCTTCCTCGGCAGGCTCTACGGCTGTGACGAATCCCAGGGTGACGGCGCAGATGAAGTTCGAGTACAAGATCTGGATGGTGGTGATCGGCGTGTCGGGGAGTCCGATGCAGAGCGCGACGAAGACGGACAGACCCTGCGCATTGTTGATGGGAGTGTTGACGAGGAGCACCTTGCGGAGATTGTCCCAGACGACACGACCCTGCTTGACGGCGTAGACAATGGTGGCGAAGTTATCGTCAGCGAGGATCATCTCGGAGGCCTCGCGAGCGACGTCGGTACCCTCCTTGCCCATGGCGACTCCCATGTTGGCGGCCTTCAGGGCGGGGGCGTCGTTGACTCCATCTCCGGTCATACTGGTAACCTGTCCCTCAGCCTGGAGGGCCTTGACGATGCGAATCTTGTTCTGCGGAGAGGCGCGGGCGAAAACGTTGTGGCTCATCACACACTTGCGAAGCTCGTCGTCGGACATGGCGTCAAGCTCAGGACCGGTGATGGCCTCGCTGTAGGTCTCGTCGACGATTCCGAGCATGTGGCCGATGGCGGTGGCGGTGTCCTTGTGGTCTCCCGTGATCATGGCAACGCGGACGTAGGCGCCGTGGGCCTCCTTGATGGCCTGGACGCACTCGGGGCGGGGCGGATCCATGATAGCGCAGAGTCCGACCATTGTGAGCCACCTGCCCTCCGGACGTCCGTTGACGAACTCCTGGCCCAACTGGGCTCCCTCCTTGACCTCAGACTTGTCGACGAACGCGCGGCACAGACCGAGGACGCGGAGTCCGTGCGACGATAGGATCGCGATCTGCTCCATCCAGTAAGCCTCGTTAATCTCCTCAAGGTTCTCCTCTCCGGGGACTCCTCCCTTGGCCTGGTACTTGCACTGCTTCACCATCCTGTCAGGCGCTCCCTTGACGTATGCGATGTATTTTCCGTCGGGGGCGTTGTCTGCTGCAACCGGCTCGTGGATCGTGGCCATGAACTTGTAATCGGAACTGAACGGAACCTCAGCGACGATGGGGGAGTCGGACTTCATCTCCTCGATGTCGACGCCGGCAAAGTAGGATGCGCGGAGGATGGACAGCTCCGTGGGGTTTCCGATCTCTCCCTCGCGACCGCCACCTTCTCCCAGGACGCACTTCGAGCAGAGCACACCGCACGACAGGGCCGAGATGATCCAGTCCTTGTCGGGAGACTCGCCTTCCTTAACGGGGAAGTTAGGATCGCCACCGCCTCCAGCAACGGCCTCAGGGCTCGCTCCCGCCTCGATGTTGTCCGTCGTGAAGTGGAAGCTGGGGTTGTGGCCACGGCGTCCCGCCGCGCTGTTGGGTCCGTCGGCGAGGATCTCCTTCCCGTCCTTCTTGAAATCCTGCACGGCGCGCTCGGCGAGGTACGAGTCCTCCCTGACGAAGTTGGCCGGCGCGCGTCCCGCGTTGGCGTCGACGTCGTTCTTGTAGTGGGCGTTGGACGTGACGAAGGCCGTGAGGGACATGATGTTCTGCGTGAGCGTTCCGGTCTTGTCTGAGCAGATGACGGTGACGGATCCCAGAGTCTCGACGGCTGGGAGGGCGCGAACGATGGCGTTTTGGCTGGCCATGACCTTGACGGCGTAGGAATAGGTGAGGGTGACGATGGCCTCGAGACCCTCGGGAACCATGGCAACGGCACAGACGAGGGCGATGTTCACGGACTCGAGCGGGTCTCCCTTGTAGGTCTCCGAGTGGAAGAAGGCGACGAGGAAGGTGGAGAGGCACATGGTGCAGATGGCAAGGAAGAGGTACTTGGAAATCTGGTCAATCTGCCTGAGCACGTCGGTCTTGATGGCGGCGGTCTGGTTCACGAGTCGGTTGATGGTACCGATCTGCGTGAAGTCACCGGTGGCGATGACGATTCCGATTCCAGAGCCCTGGGCAACCAACGTAGCTGAGGTGAAAAGTCGTTGGGTTAATTAATTGCGGGGGAGAAAAGGAAAAGGCGGGGAACGCCGCCGGGCCATCGAACACCAGCACTCACCACTGTATGTCATGTTCTTCCTGTCCCCGAGCGGCACCTGGTCGGCGTTGAGGCCCTCCCCCGGCTGGATGGCGTCGGTGTGCTTGTCGATGGGCACGGACTCCCCGGTGAGGGCGGCCTCGCCGGTGGCCAGGTTGCTGACGGAGATCATCCTGAGGTCGGCGGGGATCTTGTCGCCGAGCCCGAGGAGGCAGACGTCGCCCGGCGCGATGTCCGCGGCGGGCACCATGACCTCCTTGCCGCCGCGGATGACGCGGGCGTCGGTGGAGAGCATGTTCTTGAGCGCGTCGGCGGCCTTCTCGGCGTTTCCCTCCTGGTAGATCCCGATCCAGGTGTTGAGCGTGATCACGGACAGGATGAGCGCCACCTGGAACCAGGAGCTGAACTCGGCCTGGAAGCCCTTGGCGGGGGCCGTGGTGACGGCCATGACCAGGCTCACGGCGGCGACCACCAGGAGCACGTAGACCAGAACGTTGTTGATGTGGTGCCAGATGCGCTGCAGCAGCGTCTTCTTCACCTTCTCGGTCATCTTGTTGGGGCCGTACTTCGAGAGACGGCTCGCGGCATCGTCGGTGCTGAGGCCGGTCTTGGCCAGGTCCGACTTCAGGCCGATCGCGGCGATGGCCTCCTCAACGCTCAAGCGTGTGCCATGGCTTCGCCAGCTCCGTCTGCTGCGGGTTGATCACCTCCTCTTTTTTGCCCATCGTTCAACGATAGTGTCGGTCGGCTCTGCGGGTCGCGGCTCGGCTGCAACTCTCCTCCCCGGTAGATAGATCCTCCTCGGTCCTCTTCTCCTCGACGACCGTTAGAAAGTGGATTCTCCAAGTTTGGCTGTTGGAATGGAGACCCCGACTGTTGGTTGGATCTTGTGCGTGCGGCCTTGTGCTTTTCTTCCGGCTCAAATCCTAGTAGCTGGCTCGCTAGCTTGAGCTCAAGATGTATTTTGTAGCTAGCGCTTGATGAAGGACGGCGCGAAGCACGGTGCGACCTTCTCATTACTGACAACACTGGACAACAGCTGACCATCATAACACGCACGCGTACGCGGCGTGAGATACGCACGAAGGAACGTCGAACTTCCGCCGCCCTCGGGAACAGGAAGCCTGCCAGCACCTGCCAAGCCTGCCGATGCCAGAGCCGCCCCCGCTCGCAGTTTCTGTGAAAACAGCGGTACAACGGAGGAAATATACGAAACATTCGTTTCGTAGTATCGTCGGCATCAAACATCCCTGCAAGCCTGCCGCGCGTTGGATTTGCTCTGATTTCGCTCGGCATCGGGTCGGTCGGGTCCGATTTTTCCTACGAAAACCGACGCGCCAAAACCAAAACCCGCCAATCTCTGGAAAGCGCCATTTGAGACGCAGATTGACCTTTTTCGAAATCACAGTTCGGGTTCCACGTCGGCTTGGGACTCAATCGATGTGTTAGCGAAATTACTAGTACGAGGTATTAATTATATTCCGGCAAATTTTGCAAGGTTCTTTTGGCCGTCATA
>JAAMXK010002207.1:0-17974 GCA_019693575.1 Thalassiosira oceanica | reverse complement strand
CCTCCGGCCCTGCCTACTGGGACCGCCTCTCGGTGGTCCTCGCGGGGACCGACGCGGGCGGGCGGTCCGCGGCCCTCGACGTCCTCGCGACGGTACGCGACCGGATCCGGGACGACCCCCGGACGACCGAGCGGGAGTACGGCGTGGTCCTGAGCGCGATGGTCCCCGCCATGGCCGGGCTGGTCGTGAGTCCCCAGGGCAAGGCGATGACTGCGATCAACAAGGAGGCAGGGAAGGGACAAAAGGGGAAGAAGAGGAAGAAGAAGGGCGACGGGAAGGACGACGAGGGGAGCGCGCAGGCGGTCGTGGCGGCGCCGCGCCTCCCGCCGGTGCCGGGCTGCTACGCCCCCCCGTCGTCGTCGCCTACGAACAAGAACACGCAGGTCCGGAGGATGGTCATCGAGATACTCAGCGGGGTCATGCCGCACAACCCGCAGTTCAGGGCGTTCGCCCAGACGGCCTTCCGCGCCGCCCTCTGCGTCCTCATGGAGGACTACGAGGAGAACCTCCTGCTGGCCCACGGACTCCTGACCAAGCTCCTCCGGACGTACCGCGGGGTGGGATGCCGGGGGGGCGACGCCAAGGACGCCGGCACGACGAAGCTCACGAGGGACGTGCAGGTGTACGTCGACCACGCGGCGGACTGCTACCGGGGACTGACGAGGAAGGGCAGCGCGGCGCGGTACTTCGACGTCAAGCGTGCCGGCGGGGGGGGGGGCAGGGGGGGCGGCTCGTCCCCCGCGAGGCCGGCCCCGGATGGAAAGGGGAAGGGCAAGTCGTCGTCGTCGTCCCCGTCGAGGGCGGCCGCGACCGCGTCGCTCCCCAGCCTCCGCGCGGGACAGTCCCTCCGCTTCCTCGTGGACGTCCCTCACACGCTCATGATGCTCTTCCAGGCGTACCCCCGTCTCCGGCGGGGGAACGTCACGACGCTCATCCCGCTCATGCTCGAGGCCCTGTCGGTCGCTCCTCCGCCGGCGCCCAAGGAGGAGAAGCCCGCGCCCAAGAAGAGGAGGAAGAAGAAGGGCGAGGGCGACGACAGGTCCCCCCCCGCCGCCGCCGCGCCGCCGCCGACGGGGGAGAAGGACGCCGCGGCCTCCCGCCTCGCCCGCCGGGTCCACGCGGCCCGGTCCGCCGAGCTCCTCGCCCTCCAGGTCAAGTGCCTCTCGTACCTCACGTACACGCTCCGTCAGGACCCGGACCTGATCCGTCCTCACGGCGAGCGCCTCGCGAGGGGCGCCGTCCGCCTCCTCTCGGCGTGTCCCCCCGACGGCTCCCCGGGGCCGGCATACGGCGGGTCGGGGACGTCGTCGGCCCGACGGGACGTTCTGGCGGGCGTCCGGGCGGTGCTGTCGACGGACCTCCGGCGTCACCTCGCCGAGCCAGGCCTCGTCGACGGCGTACTCGACGGGGCCGTGGTCCACGGCGGAGTCGCCGGGAGGGACGGGGGAGGGGGAGCCGCGGGACTGGGACTCACGGTCCTCGCCGAGGTCGTCCACGCGGCCCGTCCGGCGCTCACGCCGTCCCAGCTGTCCCGTGCCGTGTCCGTCTTCGGCCGGGCCCTGGCCGACGGTCCCCGGACCGGGCTGGGACTCGGGATGCAGTGCGCGGCGGCCAAGGTGCTCGTCCAGCTCGTCGAGCTGATATACGCGGGCGACGACCCGGACCCCCAGAGGGGACGGGACGGACTGTTCCGCGTCCACCGTCTCATCGTGGGGAAGATGGAGGTCCTGGCCGGGAGGGTGCCCAGGCTCCTCGAGATCGTGGCCGAGGAGAGGGAGGGCGGGCGGACGGGCCCGGCCGGCCGGGACGGGGGCGGGGGGAAAGGCGACGACGGAGGGGACGGCGAGACGTCACGCCGGGCCGCCGCCGCCTCGACCGCCCCGCACGCGGCCGAGCTCCACGACCTGTTCGGCGCCCACTCCACCCCCGTAGCGGTCCTCCGGGAGGTCCAGACCCTCGTCCGTACCATGGTCTACGGGATGAAGACCGTGCTGTGGTGCACGCAGAACTACGCCGCGAACCGGGAGAAGGAGCGGGCCCGTCTCCACAACAGCTCGCGCGGGACGGACGGGGAGGAGAGGTTCGACCCGCCGGCCTACGCGAGGCGGGACGGGGGGACCGGGCACAGGAACGACGAGGTGCGGTCGGCCGGGTGCAGGATGACACGGGGGGAGATGGACCTGGTGGAGGACTACGTGAGGCACGGCCTCGTTTGCCTCCGGTCGTTCGGCACGAGCCTCGACCCGGCCGGGGACGGAGGAGGGAGGGGAGCCCCCCCGGCAGGGGACAGGAGGTGGGACCGACGGGACCGACCGGCGCTCCTACCGCGTCACCGCGAGATGCTCGAGGTGTACATGTCGGCCTTCACGGTCCTCGAGGCGTACCACTTCCGGACCGTCCTGGCCCCGAACCTCGGCCTGTTTCTCGACGAGGTCGACGACGACCCGAACTGCGTCGCGATGTTCCGGTGCCTCCTCCACAGTCCCGTCAAGGGGATGAGCTACGCGTTCTCCGAGGTTCTCATGTGCCACCTCATGGACCGGCTCGATCGGGTCGGGGACCGGATCGTCCCGGCGGGAGGGGACGGCGGGCCGGGGACGGGCGCGGCCGTACCGACCCCCCGGGCCCGGACGCTCGCGTCGCTCTTCGACCTGGTCCTCACGACGCTCGCGCGGCTCGTCCAGAACGAGGGGGCGGTGTGCCGCCACCTCCAGCGTCTCGTGGCGGGGTGCATACGGAACTCGTCGGCGGGGTCACACGGCCGCGGGGCCGGGGGGGACGGACCGGGACCGTACCTCGTCATACTCCGGACGCTGTTCAGGTCCATCACGGGGGGGAAGCACGAGCTGTGAGTTTTTTTTTATTTTCTCTCCTCCCCCGTCTGTGTTCGGATTGATGCAAGGGATTTTCTCACCCGCGCGGGGCCGCCTTTGTTTCTCCTTTTTTCTTTCGCAGCTCGTACAAGGAGCTGATGCCGATCGTTCATTCGGGTACGTCGCACCGAAGTCTTTTATCGGTGCAGATTTTTCGAAATCTTAACCAAACGTCTCTTTTCTTCATCCAACTTCCAAACCCCAGTGGTCAACGGCCTCTACCGCATGTACCTCGCGACCGCGAACAGGGAGTTCCGGCTCGTGGTCCTCGAGCTCTGCCTCTCCGTGCCGTCGAGGCTCTCCGTGCTCCTGCCCCACCTGCCCCTTCTGATCAGGGTCGTCCCGCCGGCGCTGAGGTCGAACCACGGCGACTTGGTCAACCTCAGGTGAGTTTAGAACCATTGGGACCGAGTTCGCTTGCTCTCCTCCCGGCTGTTTTGGGTGAAATAACGCCATCTCACACGTCGACATTTTCGCGTTCTTGGAAAGTATCCGCACGGTCGAGTTCTGGGTCGACAACCTCCACCCGGACTTCCTCTTTCCGCTCCTCTCCCACGACCACAACACCCTCTGCGACCTGTTCATGGCGCTCTCGGAGCACCTCAAGCCTATGCCCTACGCCTACGGCCTCCTCTGCATGAGGCTCCTCGGGAAGCTCGGCGGGGTGAACCGGCTCTTCATACGCGAGCTCATCAACTACAAGCCGGACGACGGGCCGGGAGGGCCGTGTCCCGGCGGCGGCGGCGGATCGCTGGCGCTCCGCTGCGAGTGGCCCGCCGCCGACGACGCCATGACGGACGAGGCGCGGGAAACGTCGTTCTCCCTGCCGTTCCCGCTGGAGAGGGCGGTCCAGGTCCTGCGGCAGGTGGCGGCGGCGCCTGACATCGTGGTCGTCGGGGGGGACGGCGACGGGGCGGGCCGGGGGGAGGGCCGCCCGCCTCGCGTCCCCGACGTCGCCGGCCTGATCTCGGCGGACGCGAGGGACCTCGACCTGAACTCGTACGCCGTCGCGAAGCTGGACGGGACGAGGAGGGGCCAGTCGAGGAGCTCGTTCGAGGTCGTGCGCGCGGCCCTTTCCGCGCTGGTTGACGTAGACGCCGACGGCGGCGGGGCCGCCTTCTCTGTCTGCACGGGCGTCGACAAGTCGAGCGGGGCTGACGCCGAGGAGGTCGAGTCCGCGGCCTTGAGGGACAACGCCTACAATCCGGACTTCTCGCTCGTCTGCAGGGGCCTGTTCGCCGCCTCCGTCCTCGACCACCTGAGGGACGACGCGCTGATCCTGCTGAAGGGGCTCGGGACGCACATCTTCTTCCTTCTCTGCACCAACCGAGACCGCATCACCCGCATCAACTGCGACGGGTGCGAGGTGGACCCGTTCCACCAGGGGACGGACGGCACTCAGCGGGGTCTCGGCCACGGCCACAGCAATCACATCGCCGACGGGAAGATCCACTCGCTCAACGCCTTCGGAAACTTCCGCCTCGAACTGGGAGGAGGGGTCGACCCGTTCATATTCAACGAGGCCCTGGCGAGGGCGTTTGCGTGCGAGGATGCCGACCTTTCTTCTCGGGCCGCCGCTGAGGTCATGGACCACGTCGTCGATGTCTACCGCGAGACGAGGGAGAAAGTTGGTGCACAGGCTGCAGCCACTGGAGATGAAGCGCAGTCGTCCTCCTGGGGCGACGTTCTGTTCGAGAATCTCGTGTCGAAGATGTGCGAAGTCTTGTTCAACATCTCTTGGGATCACCGGCCCGGGCTGATGTCCGGCCTGTTCGACTTGATAACGAAAATGGGTCTTAAATGGGGCAAGCAATTTGAAGTAGAGGTGAGGAATTCATTTCGAGCGCATTCCAGGATGGGTGGCCCGCACTCACAATATTCGCATCGTGTAAGATTTTGCACACTGCATTGTTCCTCGTCGAAGACTCCCCTGAAGGGTTTGCAAACGCGGCCGAGGATTCGCTCCAGTTCTTCGTGCGCGTGTCCTGGTTCTTCCTCGGCGGTCCGGAGCCATGGATGGCGTCGAATCTCGTCGTCCACGATTGTCTCTGTCCGATGATCGACAAGTCTGTTGTGCTCGATCAGGTCGAGGCCCCGCCGGTCGACGACGCGGCCCTCACACTGATACTGTCGAAAATCGCATCCACGAATCCACTTGTGCGGTAAGACGTCCAATTGCGGAAGACTCGAATGCTCTCTCCTTTCCTCTCATCTTTTTGCATTAGATTTGCAGTACGTCACGTCATCCGTTTGATGTCTAGAGATAGCGAGGCGATATACTCTCTGCTGTCGAAACATGTCGACTCGCTGAAACACTTACTGTTTCCCAGGAGCCTACGGAGTCTTCCACTGCCGAACCAGTGTGCCGCCGTGGATGCTGTCGCGTTCATCGTGGAGCGGGCGCCGTCCCTGATACCGATCGGGGACAAACACCTGCATTCTTTCTTGTCCGAGCTCCTCAAGGTTGTCAGCATGGCCGATGGCGAGTTCGCAGATCCAACCTTCAACGGTCAGTCAAAAAGTCAATTACATATCACAGTCTGTATGAGCCTTGCTAAATGGGTTTCTTCGCCCTCTCAGGTGTAGTTCTGATTGACCGAGACGGCTACAACTCCGAGTCCACCAAGCGGCGGCCTAAGGTCAGATCAGCATCTGTCTTCTTGAGAAAGAGTTTCACGCTCCAAGACAAGTCATTTGGAGGGCGGATCGTTGTGCCGGCCGAGCTTACGACGGCGGTCCAGTTTCGTGTATCAACGATCCTCCTTTTCAGGGCCATCATTCAGGGCTTTCCCGAGGAATTCAACGACGCAGAGAAGAATTCTCCCATCGGCAACATCAGGCCATACGTTACCAAGTTGCTTTTTCGTTCTCTGGTATCTGAGCCACCAGAGGCCGTTGCTTCGAGTGCGTCCGCTTTGAGGTGCGCCACAACTCTAGGCTCTAGAAACAGCAAGAACTTCTTGAGCAAGGAGATGATACAAACCTGTATCAAGCCAATACTGCTCGCGCTTCGGGACTTCAGAACTCTCTCGTTGCCGCTACTGAAAGGGCTGCTGCGGCTACTGGGGCTGTTGAAGAATTGGTTCAGCAAGTCTCTTGGAAACAAATTGCTCGAACACATGTCAAAATTCACCAATCCCGGTAAGGCACCCAGGCATATCTGAATTGTCAGAACTGTTTCTCTCTCTGTCAACTTACTTGAACAAACAGGGTCGGTCAAGGAGATGAAGATTTGGACGCCTGGGGAGGAACTCCTGATTGCTGCCTCGTTGATGGACCTTTTCGCTCCACTCCCGCAATCTGCGCAGTTCGCCGAGCAACTCGTCGACTGTACACTTCAGTTAGAATCTGTAATGCACAGGTATGAGAAGGCACCCGCAATCTCGCCCTTCAGAGAGCCCTTGGCCCGTTTCCTCTATCGCCACTGCCCGAGTGAGTGCATTCAATTTGACTGACCTGAAGCTGGACCGTCAGTGATCCTCACTATTCATTGACATCAAAAGGTGCCGTCGCATTTTTTCTTGACGAACGACGCCTCTGCAGCCCGCACTACAGCAACTTATTCCTTGACATTTTGAAACGTGATGACTCGCATTATCTCCGGAAATACATGTGCGAAAACATGAGCTCGTGCTTCTCGGGACCTCTAGCCTTGATCTGCTCGGAGAAGTCCCAATCTCGGAGCACGTCCCTTGCCCTTTTTGGCGTGAACGAATTCAGATCAACGGCTGCACAGCGACGTCTCGAATTATTGCGGGAAGACATCAAAACAAAGCGAAGTAATTTGGCCGCCAGATACAAAGACGAAGAACGCTGCAGAAAAAACCTTTCGACTGATGCAACAAAACAGGTTGGTTCTGGCGGCTAGGCCATGGTTTTCTTCGATCTTTCACTCACCATACATCGCTCAGAACGCCGTGGCAAACGCCGCCCGTCTCGGTATTGAACGACTCGGGGGAGAGCTCGAACAGGCTAGACAGTCGTATGCGAAGGAAGTTTCAATTCAATATGACATATCAGAAATGAAGGTGTCGGGCAAGGTTGTCACAATCCCTCACCTTGAGCTTCATTACACTAGCTTCCGGATTATTGAGGTCCTTTCTCGTTACAATCCTCATTGTTTGGACAGCGAAAGCGAGGTAGGCAAATCGATTAGATGGGTTTGGCGAAGCAGGGGGCGTCACGAACGTTTGCAGCACGAGGACTGCCTACCTCCGAGGTACATATCTGAATCGTCCACGCTTGCAAAACTCCTAGTTTCCCAATCTCGAACAAACCCAGCCGATACGGACCTCTTGTTTGAGATGATCCGCATCTACTTGCAACCGTTGGTCAGCGACTTCTCGTTTCTACAAAGGCACCTGGTCGATATTACCGTGAACGCCTGCACTTTAGATCAACAGCAGAGCATTCTTAAGAGATTCGCCACTTTGGTTGGATCCGACAGCACCGACGATGGTATCGGCGTTGCGGTAGTCAGCTCGCAAATGCTAGTTTCGCCCATGCTTAAAAATGTCCAAACGAAGGAGTTGTTCAAGGGCAAGCCCATGACTAAACTGCTCGCCGCAATTCTGAAAGACAGTGCCGGCCGAAGCTCCAACCTGACCGGTGAGCTGATGATTGTTCTTGACATCATATTGGAGAAGATGGACAAGAAAGATCTAGCATCCGTTGAGAAAGACTTGTTGAAGTATATTCAGAATACCGCGAAGCATGCTGAAGGAAGCGCAAAATTCCAAGCTATTGTGACAATGAGCAGACTCGCTACCATTTTTCGTCTTCCAACGAAGGTCGTCGTTTCAACCTATCAGCACCTGATCAAAAGCAAGCAGGAGAGGTATTTAGTCCGTGGGGCTGTCGAAATCCTCATCCCGGTTATCGAGAGTCAACTCGAGCCCCTTGAGATGGAAGGCTTGCGAAAGTACACTCTCAAATTAGTCCGAGACGAAGCACTGAGCGGGCCTCAGCAGGTGAATCTCTGGGAGGCCATTACCCGCCATCCTCACTTCTTCGAGTACTGCAAGGATACCATCCTTATGCGAGTACCTGATCAGATTTCGATTTTCGGCATTCAACATGGCGTTTCGGCAGACCTCCGCTTGCTTGCAGTATCCATTGCGAGGCTATTGGTTGCTTGGGATGTGGCCTCAGATCCCTCCCGCGTGAAAGTCAACGAGATGGTTGCAAATAAACTGTTTGAAATCGCATCCGTGAATGGCGATGGGAAGCTGGATGAACAACGCAGGGACTTGCAGGATCAGATCATGTCATTACTGGGAAAGATATCATCGACCAATGAGATGTTGAAGATTGACAAAATGACGATTCGCCAGAACAACAATTCAGTCGATCCAGCATCCCATCTGAATCATCTAAAATTATGCGCGGATGTCATTTTACGGGTTCTCGAGAATGCACCGGAAAACCAATTTGCGAACGATAACATTTGTGTCTTGCTGAGGGAAGTTGAATCTGTCCCAAGCAGCTTCACGTGTGTTGAATTGACTGGCCAGTTAAAGGCCATTTGCACTCAAGCCCTGGGAGCCACGCACAAGGGCAGCTTGGAGGTCAAGTCACAGCTTGTTGCCATTCTCTCGAATTTCATGGCCAGCGGCAACGTGGACGCCGCATGTCTTGCAGTTGCGATTGTCGATAAATCGAAGTCTCGTCTTGTCGAATCATTTGCGGGGTCTTTCGCTTCACTGTCGCTTCGACTAGCGGACAGCCACGTTCACGACATCGCGCAAAGCTTGTCCATTGGATCCTCTATGATTGATAATAAGCTTTACGCGACGCCAACTCTCGGGGAGTACGAAATTGCATGCGGACTTGGCTTTGTTCCTGCGAAGAGTGGCTGGGAGTCACGACAGGCCGATGGATGCTCTGAAAGGCAGATCGAGATTCAAAACCAGACCCCAGATGCGCTGACAAGGACGCTTATGACATGCCTTCATTTGCTTGGGTCCTGTCGGTCAGAGATGCATTTATTTGCAAGCTGCAGGGCGCAATTGCTTGATTCTTTCAACCTCATTCTCGACTACAGCGACTCCCTTCCATTGATCCTATCAGTGGTTTCCATTGTTGGCCGGTGGATACTGGTCGATCCCCAGCAGTCGCCTCTCACCAAGTCCGAGAAGGAAGAGTTCCTTATCAAATTCGCGCTACTGATTGATCAATGCAGGCTTCCTACGATTCAATCTCATATCCTCGGCGATTTGATGTGCAGTTTTGTGCTGACGGCGTTAGGCTACCACTCCGAGTTAGTTCGAGAATACCCTTTCGGGCTTGGGGGGTGCGAAGTTTCAACTACCGAATCACGGAGAGATCTCCTTGGCCTATCTTCATTTCAGAAAATCTACGCGTCGTGCCTTTTATCTTCCGATCGACTAGCTCGGATTCTTGTCGCGGGAAGCAGTTGCTTGGATGGAGCCGGCAACCAAGTTTACCAGCAGCTATCCACTCTTGCCTTGAAAAACGGTGGGCGTGGCGGCGACCTCGTCGATGTTGGGGGCTTGCCGGAAAGGTCTCTCAGTATTGTATTAGGCCAGCTATTCGACCTAGACTACACGTGTCTGGGGCACAGGCTCTGGACCGCTGCAATTGTGGACCAACTCTTGTATTCAACCAGGCACGGGGGCGGAGTTTCTTTTGAATGCATGAGGAAGAGCAATCAGGCCAAAATATGTCCACCGCAGGGGTTGACGAGAATTGAGATGAAAAGAAAGAGTGGTTGCATGATAGCAGTAGAGCTCGACGAGTGTGGACAGTGTGGACAGGTCTACGCGTCCTTCGTAAATGGTGTCTCTTCCGAGAGGAAAGGCTCTGGAGGGCATGGAAGATGTATCGCAGCCATCCGAAATTTGATTCATGCCGATGGGCCCACTTGCCAAGCAACTCTGGAGAATTGTTTCCAGTCAGCTTGGGCATGTTTGCCAGATAATGATGTTCGATGTGAGCTGATTGATCCCATTCAGGTCAGTGCCCTTCACCTTTTCGTTTCTTCAGAGCCTTGGAGCTTACCATAATCTTTCATTCTTCCTCTACTTTATATTTCTCATGCAACGGTCGAAACGCAGTCTTTACTGCTACTGCCGAGTCACGCGCAATTCATGAAGTCGGGGCCGGGCAAGTCGACGAATGCCGTTCAGTCAATGTTGAGTCTGCTGAATCGACTCCGCCCTGTTCCAGCCTTGGACCCGTTTGTCTTGAAATCACTGTCGTCGAACTACAACGCACGGTGTGAGGTTCTTTTATACCTGGAAAATCATTTGCAGGCACAGAGGAGGAATGGGCATAATGTCGACTCTTCGAACGAGCTGGTTCGGGCAATCCAGGGAATATACGACGAGTTGGCCGACGTCGATACCTCACTGTCAATATCAGCCACTGTGTCGTCGTTTTCCGGGACGAAGTACGCTCTCAGCCTCGACCAGTACGGTCTGGTAAACGAAGCAAACGACGCCTTCATGTCATTGATTGAAAGGGCCGGCGGGGGTGGAGAATTCGTCCCTCCAGGCCGCGAACTTGACCTGTGGGAAGATCGGTGGGTCGCGGCTCAACGAGAATTGAGCCAGTGGTCTTTGGTTGACGAGTTCGCCACTTCGTCTGGGGACAAACCTCTCATGCTTGAAGCGTCATGGAAATTGAATGATTGGGGTAAAGTGAAAGCGTTGCTAGCAACGCCGTCAATCGTCGCCTTGACTGAGGAGGGCGACCCTCTTACGAAGATGCACGAGATTTATCTAGCTATTCACGATGGGAGTCTCGACGTTGTTGACGGCCTTCAAGCACAGACATCGACGCTGTGCTTGAACAAGTGGCAACTGCTGCCTCAGCTATCATTCTCAGGTTCTGCACACAACGGGCTTCTTCAGCAGTTTCAAAGAATAGTCGAATTGAAGGAGACGAGTCAGATTCTTCATGATGTGTCCTCGCACGCCGCACAGCGAACAACTCCGGATCTTAAGGGACCTCTCAGATCGTGGCAGCACAGGCTGCCGAATTCTTTCGAGTCTCTGTCTGTTTGGGAGGATGTCTTCATCTGGCGCTGCCAAATATTTGACGCCGTGGCGTCCAACTTCTCCTGGAGCGATCCAAACACCGTTGCTAGCCTCCAGGACAAACCCTTTGCCTGCATCGCACTCGCAAGAGTAGCAAGAAAGCAAGGACTTCCCGAGGTAGCTGCTCACAACATCAGTTCTATTAGTAAGCATCCTATGGATGTCCAGGATGCCTTTCAGAGAGTGCGAGAACAGATTTCTTCGTTCAAAAGTGTTTCGAGTCAAGTTGAAACGAAGAGCGGACTCAATCTTGTCAACTCTACCAATCTTTCTTACTTCGATGACAGGCAAAAAGCCGAGGCGTTCAGGCTCAAGGCTTACTTCCTTGATGGATGCAAAGACAAGCCGAAGGCAAATCAGGCGTACTGCCACGCGGTCCAAATATGCCCAAACTACGCTAGGGCTTGGACGGACTGGGGGCGATTGTGTGTTTCGCTGTGCAAAGTTGCTCGTAGTGACTCGGAGGAGGACCGCAAGAAGAATATTAGTCTTTACCTTTCTCAGGCCATGGGTTGCTACCTTGAAGCTGTTCGCTGCTCAGCTGATGAACACTCGCGGGAATATCTCCCAGCGTGTCTTTCCATGCTGGCACATGATGGAGATACGTTTGGCCACCTCTGCCAGGCTTTTGATACACGGAGTGCATCTGTTCCTGCCTGGGTTTGGCTTCCGTGGATACCACAGTTGCTCTCTAGCCTCTGCCGCGTTGAGGCACCAGCCCTGAAGACCGTGCTTTCTAATATCTTGAAAGATCACCCCCAGGCCATATACTTTCAGCTCAGAAGTGCCTACTTCGAAAAGAAGTCGAACGAAGTCAAGTCCAGGTCAAGGGGCGATGATGATGCCCAAATGTCGGCAAAGCTAACGGAAATCCTAATGTCGAATCTGCGCCGCTACCATCCCACCCTTTGGACAAGGCTGGAACTCGTGCTAGAAGACGTGAGTGCGCCGGGTTGCGGGTTGTATCCGCTTTTGACCATAACTAATGATCTTTCACTTCTGGTTCCATCAATAGCTCATAGCACGCTTCAGACCTAGCTACGAAGCAGAACTGCTCCATTCAATACAGACCATCCTCAAGAAGATAGAGCGATCTGACGGGGACGAAGCAGAGCAATTGGCGTCTTGTAAGAGAAACCTTGCTGCAATTTCGTCCAAATTCTTTGCAGACAAGATCAGTTCGTCCCGGAAAAGAAAAGCAGTCTTATTCAAAGCCCGGCACGGAGAGCAATTCAACCGAGATTTCCAGGGTCATAATGATGCCCTCCTTCCCGATCTAGTGCAGAAGCTAAAGCGATGGAGGTCAATGCTGGAGGCGCAAGCTTCAAAGATACCTAAATACAACAGTTTGCAAGAGATGGCGCCATCTCTCTCCTGGTTCTCCCAAGAAGCACCTGATCTATGGGCGGGAGCATGCGAGTCGAAAACGCTGACCATTTCGAATACATCCGAGCAGGATCTGTTCTCGACAAATTTCTCGTTCTTGTTCGACAGGAAGCGGTCGTCGGCATCGGCCGCCTTCAGGGCAAGTACCCAGTCGGTTCTCGCCGCTGCTAGTTTAGAGGGCGGAGGAGGTAACTTTGGAGGAGGTGCGGCTGTCATCGAAATACCAGGTCAGTACGCTCCAACTTCGGCCAGTGTTCTGGACGGTAGACCATTCCCCGAGTTGCACGCCAAGATTGCCCGATTCAAACAAACTGTCGAAGTAATGGGTAACGGAAATCCTGAGCACTTAATGCACAAGATAACCTTGGTAGGAAGTGATGGTAGAGAATACAAGTTTTTGTTGCAGCTGGCAGCCACATTCTGGATGAGAACAGGTTAGTGTCTGCTGAGCTAGTTTTCCCTTCGTAGTCAGCCATTATTTAACTAACTTCTGAGCCACCTGACACGTAATACCAGACGAAAGATCTGCCCAGCTGCACTGGCTCATGCGCAACATATTGCGAAGAGACAAGGACGCCAGACGCAGATGCCTCAATGCCTGTCCAACAGTGTCGATTCCTGTCGCGGAACGAATGAGACTAGTTGCCACTGAAACATCGCATAGGTCATTGGACACGGCTTTTCGCCACGTGTATGGAGATGACTTTGACGTGGCGAAGCACTTTCATGAAACTGTCCAGACGAAGTTCGGCGAGCTAGGCGATGTTAGCCCCGAGAAAAAGGACGAGGCCATTAAGGAGACAAGGCTCGCTGTGTTTAAGGACGTTTGCGTCGAAATGGTGCGGCCGGACGTCTTGTCGCTTTACATGGCAGATGCGGCCCCGTCCGCGGAGCACATGTTCCAATTCCGCAAATCATTTGCGTCACAACTTGCCGTGAATTCCCTGTTGCAACATGCTTTCGCGATCGTGGAGAGGAGCCCCTCGAAGTTTGTCTTTTGTCTCCGGTCCGGCCAGGTTCTTTCGCCTGACTTTAGGACCCAGTACAATCAGGGGCTGTTTCACGAACCTGGCGTGCCTTTCCGTCTGACACGGAGTATCGAAGAGGCACTGGGACTATCTCTGCACGGGACCTTCACCCCTGCACTCGCCACCGCATCTTCGGCAGTGGCCGTAAAGGAAGAAGTGTTGAGGCCTCTGCTGGAAATTCTTCTTCGCGACGATGTCATGGCATGGTGAGTGTCAACATTCTGTTTTTGTTGTTAGTAGAGTCGCGTCGTGCATATTGTACTTATATTTTTATTCGCTTGCAGGTACACATCCAAGTCTTCGGGCACCACTGACAAGAAGCTGCAGGAGGTCGAGAAACAATTGGCCGAGCGGATCAACCGAAACGTCAAGTACGCGCAGAAACGATTCGCTGACTGTTGTCTGAGGAAGGTCGAAAATGCCTCTGACGAAGTGATCGGACCGTGTCCCACCCCGATTGACAGCTATGTTCGTTCGCTGATTGAGTCTGCAGCGAGCGAGGAAAAACTGAGCATGATGCCGTCGTCTTTTCAGGCCTGGCTCTAGCAAGCATGTACTGTTATGTATGATATCCTGTAAAAATAGAATTGTTTTCTTCCATGATTTACTTGTTCGCCACCTTTGCCTTGCGACTCATGGCCATGGCGAGCACAGCCTCGTTGAGCACCTTCGTGTGTTGCTGCCCCTGCGTTGGCCCGCTTGAACGTTCCGTCCTTACCATCTGGACGACATTTTTTGTCCGCTGGATGTAAACATTATCTATTTCGGATCGCATTTCGGACTCGACGTCCTCGACAAACTTTCCTATGTTAACAATGTGACCCTTCTCTTCCGTAAGCCTGAACTCACGCTGATTCTGACGGACAAGCGAGCCTGAAATGTAAGTCGAACTCTTGTGATCGTCATCTGGAGATATGCACAACATGATTGTGGATGTAAGCGTGTACTTGCATGAGCCGCCAGATGGGCTGCCCGCATCAACGAAGTGTTTACTGTTCCAATAGGATTGGCCACCTTCATCGTCAATCTGATTCACAATGCAGACGCATCCCGCAAACCCAGAACCCTCGCCTACGCCTGAACCATCCCAGAGATAGACCGAGCTGACCGAAGACTTTCCGAAGTACATCTCGCGGTATTTATCGAACGCCACGTTCAGATCCAACTCGATTGATCTTAGCCTATCCGAGGGCTGCAATCCATTTTCTATGGGAGGGTCGTATTTGCTAGTCCACGGACTGCGATACGAGTCCCCGTCCCTATTGTGCTCCGACAGGACATACTTCCGATCTTCGTCCTTGTCCGCCCCGATCTTGAGCGGCACGTCAGCACGCTGATACAGCTCGTCCCGTAGCCCCTCTGGCACGAAGGATGCAAGATGCGAGAGGTTCTGTGGTACGGGGGGCAAGCGGGCGAATGTTCAATCCGCGACGCATAAATAAATGAATGAATATATATAATGGTGTTCACCTTCTCAGCGTCGCGGGGGTCTGTCTTTTGCAAGACTCGAATGCACGACGGAATCTGACCTGACATTGTATTGACACCACCGAGCGATGAGGCAACCCATAAAGACCGCACCGTCCGAACACCGCCCGAGCCAGGTCTAGGGTGCGGCGTATTGTGAAGCTCGGCGTCGATCGAATCGCAAAAGTTGCAGATAGAGGGCAGTTATGTCTGGATGACTGGCGACACCCCGCGCGCGTTTGTTTTTTTCAAGTGTGGGTCGAAGCTCGAAAGGCCAGACGGAACACGAAGGCAGGCGACCCGATGCCTTTATTCTTCTGTCCAACACAAACACAGAGCACGTCGTCTCTCCGATCTCGGCGAGCCGCTTACCAAATTTTTGTGACCTTTTTCTCCGGGACGTGCCGACTGCCGACACGAACCCCCAGTATGGTACCCCCAGCGCCAGATAAGAACGAGTACGACGCAAGTGAAGCAAGAAACAAAATTTCGAACACATGTCAGCGGTGTGTGTGTGATCAATTCAACACGCAAGGAGGTCCAGTGTTTACGTGGATGTCTGACCGCAGGACAGTGCAGCAAGAAGGAGGCGCGGTCTCTAATCGAAGGGACCTCTCACATCATTTGGAAGCAAGCAAATTGACCAAACTGGGTGTATCACGGACTGGCCCTCGGTAAACTGATCATTATCCTCGGTTGGACCCATCCCTGGTTTTATTTTCCCCACCCGCCCTCCCTGGAAAATATTTATTTGAGGTGGATGAGGATAAGTCTTGATGACTATGGATTGGACGGCGCCAGAGACCGAAAGTGGGAAGGTTGTTATCTACCTCGCTGTCGACTTGACGCCATAGGCCTTGAGGCAGTTGAGGTGGGATCGACCCCCTGATAGCTGATAGTGGTGACGGCAATATATAGCATATTCTCAACAAGCGTTTGGTTGAGAAGCGATTTATATACTTCGCATACTCGAAGAGTAAAGGTATGACGATAGGAGTTAGGAGATGGAGAACCCCCCCAAATTTGTACATATTTAAGCTTTAAGCTCGGTATTAGATGGAATGTTAGAGGAAACAGAGATTATGAAATGCAATGCCTGTTTGCTGGGATTCAGGAAACTTTTGGTTCGAGCTTCACGGTGGCCGACGGGATGGACTGCCTGCAATTGTTTGTATGTATATAGTATGAGATACTCAGAGGGCTTTGCCCGTCGGACGGGTCACGCCCGGGGGGATCCCGTACCGGCCCCCCGCCTGATGAACTTTTATCCTGTGTGGTCCGCGCGCTGTAGGAACCGACCCGCGGCGCAAAAACTCTACCGTACGATAACTAGTATAGCGAGCGACCGACCAGCCAAGCCGTTAAACCGCCCTCCCGACGTCGCTAGAATTGGAAGTTCGCAAATCGGGCAGATGACGGCACTGGAGAAAGGGCTTGTCTAGAGGAGTCATGTGTCCGATTTGCGAACTTTCTATTTTTGGCGTTGGGAATGCCGTGCAAAAGTCAAACACCGCCCAATCGCACATGAGTTGCGCGCACATCGGAGCCGACAGATCAATGATTGTCGGCATCGTCGGTGCATCGATGGTTGTTTGAGGTCGACGGAGGCCATGGACCGACCAAATGGACCCGTCGGCGTATAGAGGGCAGTCGGCCGAGCAAGATAGTGAAGATAGACCCCGTCGTCGCCCCGAACACCGCTCGCGGGTCTGAGAAGGTCACACAGAAAAAAAGTTCATCGCCTCCCCCCCCGTCCCCGGCGCCGTCGGGGGAGGGAGGGACGGACACCACCCGCCCGAGGGCCGAGGCGGTGATGGCCGTCGACATCGGGCCGCCACCCTCCGGTCCGCCGTCGCGGGGGAGGGAGCCGGCGAGCCTGGCGAGCCTCGCGTACTTGAGGGGGGGGAGGGGGAGGGGATCCCCGCCGCTCCCGCGCGAGAGGACGGAGACGCCGTCGTCGTCGCACTCGCTGCCGGAGTCGCCGCCGTTGGACGGGGACGTGGTGGACGTGCCGTCGTCGTCGTCCCCGGCCTTGTCGCCGGAGGCGCCGTGGGCTCCCCGGGACATGATGCGAGTGGAGTGTACGGTGATTCCTCTTATTCGGAATGCGGTGGGTCCCCGTCGCGGGCCGTTTTTTCAAATCTTCGAAGGCCGACGGATCTTATCGGAGACTCCCCGACATATCCCGTGTCAAGAGGGAGGGTGCGAGCGGGCTTCTCCTCACTATCCCGGGCGCCGTTAGTACGGCTGAATCCGGGCCCAGATGCGATATCGGTTTTCCGATTCCATATTCGGTGCAACCCCTCGAGAGCGACGGGCAGCGCAACCCCCAACGAGAGCGACGGTACCGATTATCGCACCCGATCGATCAGTAGTAGTGCTTCCGACGAGAAGTCATGTGCTGGGCCTCGACTCTCTCGACTCTCTCGACTCTCTATTTTCCAGTTTTAATCTGCGGGCTACTCTAGTCACCTTGGCAGTAGGCAAAGCCTAACTTGGCGAAGACGAACGCGTGTTTTCACTGCACTGGTTGGGACCTGCCAGCACGGACCTGCTGTACCTCTACGCCACCAGAAAGGCAACTGCCAGGTTAACAAGCAAGCCTGTTGACCTGCGCTCCACACAGGTCAGGCGGAGCTACAAGAGGCGAGCCGCCGGCCTCGATCGAAAATATTGTATACACCAGAGGTTTTGTAGGAGACGGCACAAAGGTCAGGTTGGCCCATTCGAGGCGACACTGGGAGAGTTCTACACCGGCAATGTTTTCCCAAATGTTGTCGGCGCGAAGACGCTAGTGAGACGCTAGTAAGCTCATCACAAACTAGCACGCCTCACTGCCAAGACTGACTTTGGCAAGTCGATGTCGCCACTAGTTAGCCACAGCAAGAAAGGGGGCGCCGCCGCCGCCTTCCTTCCCAATCATCATCATGCAGTCCCAGTTCAGGCGTGCCCTACATAGGGTGCTTAACAGATTAATTGCCAGGGGGCAGGCACAGCACCTGCTTGACTCAAAAGGAGACACTGCGCCAGATTCTCAGCAGCCCTCAGCACAGGAAGCTTATCAAACAGCTTAGGACAATAGTAATATAATAGTAAACAGAGAACCAGACTTGCTTTCATCCTGGGCCGATCAAAAATCCCGATCGTGCTAATCAATACC
>JAAMXK010002186.1:2073-24782 GCA_019693575.1 Thalassiosira oceanica | reverse complement strand
GGAAACGTCCTCGACCGGGTATCGGAGGCTTATCTATGTCTCGAACGGAGGTGTCCTTCACCCCGTGTAATTATGGAGCGTTGAGCGGTGTTCAACTTCGAGGCCAAAATTGTCGGCGATCCCGGGATCGACGGCCTCGGCGGATGCCAGAATCGGAACAAGCGGACGATTCTGATCTAGAATACACTTCTCCGCTACCTCCATGGTGCACCTCCGGCCAATATTGGCCATCGTCAGATGGTCCAGTTTACCGTGCTTCGTCGCGTTGGGTTTCGTGCTTTTTGGCTTTTGTTACCTTAGGACCGCCGATGCAAGGCTTATGACCTTGTGGGGCCTTCTCTTTCAGGCGGTGTTTGGTTGACTTCCTTCTAAACGGAAAACGGTTGGCCGGAAACGGATGGCCGGTATCAGCGTGGGAAGTTTCACAGAGTCCACCTTCCTTTGACATGAGCCAGGCGGAGGAACGACACCAGCCGGAGGACGCCTCGTCCTTGGCTGCCACGATGGCCTCGATCCTCGCAGAGCCCGTGACGGAGGAGGAGCTGATGAGTTCAGGACACGAGCTGCCGGAGGGCACACCTGCCCGCTGTGCTGCTTGCCGATAGCGTTGCCCGCGGACGAGCACTCCAAATTCGAGTCTTGCTGCATGAAGATGGTTTGTCTTGGGTGTGATCTTGCCTCATATCAACGGGGAATGGGAGGGATGTGTGCGTTTTGCAGAGCGCCCACTCCAGACAGTGATGCGGACGCACTTCCCCTGATCCAAAAACGCGTGGAGGCGAGGGATCCCGTGGCAACAGAGGTCCTCGCCCAAGCATATTACAACGGAGATCACGGACTACAGCAAGATATTCCTCGAGCAATCGAGTTGTGGATGGAAGCGGCACGCCGCGGTGAATTGGATGCTCACTACAAGCTTGGACGCTCGTACTTCAAGGGGGAAGGTGTCGAGCAGGACGTGGCTAGGGGCATCCGACACTTGCAGCAAGCTGCAATTCAGGGCCATCCGTCATCAAGACATGCACTGGGATGCCATGAATACGACAATGGGACCCATGAACTGGCTCTCCGGCACTTCATGATATCTGCCAAGATGGGGTTCGAAGAGTCGTTGAATCGAATCAAGCAGATTTTCATGGAGGGGCATGCCACAAAAGCGCAATACGCTGAAGCTTTGAAGGGGTATCAGAACGCACTGGAAGAATCAAAGAGCCCCCAGCGAGAGGAAGCCAAGGCCTTCCTCAGCAAGTTAAAGTAAAGATCCGACGCAGCACGCTTACTGAGTCCACCACATGACACAACTAGAACAAGGCGATGTCACTTTTTTATATTATATGCCTCACATGTTACATTAGAGTTGATAGTCTGTGATTTCGATGCGAGCACAAAAGTCCTGTCAGGGTTTGAGCAGATTGTCACGGACACCTTTCGAATCAAAGTTCACCACGCCGGTGAAATACTTCCTCGCCACACTGACACACTTCTCCTTCGTGGAGATGCCGTCAAGGTCGTACGTCCACTCCATCCCCACGACCTGCCCCATCGAGTCCAGGTATGACCTTGCATACTCGGGAATGGGACAGTCCGTGAGCGCGACGTAAATCCCGAATTCCCTGGTGTGGACAGTGGCGCGATGGATCAGCTCGACGAGGTCGAGAAGTCCCGCAGGAAACGCTTGCGAGTGCCACGTTACCTCGCTCGGCATTGCGGCTACGATGCTGTTCAGCAGGCCCGAGTCCAGGATGCAGTCGTAGTCTTCTTCCCCTCGATCTCCTTTCGCGAGTTGCGAGTCGGATTGCGCAAAGCATGCTGTGATTGATGGGTCTACACCTGCCACGCTGTGCACTTCCGGGTTCCTGATTGGCGATGGTGCATCTGCAGATGTGCCTCGAATTTCGTCCAAAGATGTAAACAGTGCCTCGGTGATCTGACTAGTGGCCTCGTCGTCCTGCCAAGGCAGTCGAGCGGGTCGGCGATCATCCACGGTGCCGTCCCCAAGATCTATCGAAAGCGAAAGACAGTCCAGATGCAAGGCGAACTGGGGAAGGAAGTCGGTGAAGCCGTTCCGGCCGAAGCTCGCCTGCCACTCCTTCCACTCCTCGGTCGGTATTTGGGCCGGAAATGACGAGGATCCGCTCGTTGTCAAGTCTGAGGGGCGATGGTGTTCCGATCGCGATGGTCGCCGGATCGGCTGAAGATCTTCGCCGCTGCTTGAGTCCTTGAAGGATAGGGCCCCCACTTTCGGCCTTGGGCGATCGTTTTGTGGCACAAACGCAGCCACGCACGCTATCAATAGGAATGGGAATGGGCAAATCATCTTTGGCTCTTACACAACTCTCCTTCCGACTCCGAAGTGAAGTCTGGGACCGGTTTCGCTCTCTGCCTCTGCTCACGCACACACACGGTGCCGGTGGCGATGCATCTTGCGGTAGGGTAAGAGACCCCGGGATCCTGAAAAGTGGAATTCGCGGAACACGGAACACGCGGACCCTTTCGCGGCCCTCACGCCTTCGGAAGACGACGAAACTGACGAAACGCACGACGTCAGGCGCGGAATGGAAGACAACATTGACAGCGGTTGAGAAGTGGCACTGTCGCGGGGACCGACGGAAGAACGGAAGACAACATAGACAGGCAGTTGCGTCAATAACCTCGATGTAATGACGCGACGAAGGAGCCCTTAGCCCTTAGCCACCAGCCGCGCAGGGACGTCGTCGAATCAGCAAAGGAATCATCAACCATGAGCCAGGATACAACGAACGGGTCAAATAGTGTCCAGCCGCCGGCGCCGGGCGTGCCCACAGCCGGTCCACTTCCACACGCCGTCACAGAAGAGAAGCTGATGAATTCAGGACACGAGCTGCCGGAGGGCCACACCTGCCCGCTGTGCTGCCTGCCGATAGCTTTGCCCGCGGCACAGCACTCTAAGTTCCAGCCTTGCTGTATGAAGACTGTGTGCAACGGCTGCACTCACGCCTCACGTAAACGGGGAATGGGGAAGTCGTGTGCGTTTTGTAGAACCTCAACTCCAGACAGCGACACAGCCATGCTTTCTCTGGTTCAAAAACGTGTGGATGCCGCGGACCCTACCGCAATGGAGTTCCTCGCCGGTGCATATTACTTCGGAAATTATGGACTTAAGATAGACATTCCACGGGCAATCGAATTGTGGACGGAAGCGGTCCATCTTGGTAACTTGGACGCTCATTTCCAGCTTGGACACAAATACTACTATGGAGAAGGTGTCGAGAAAGACGTGGCTAGGGGCATCAAGCACTGGCAGCACGCAGCAATTCAGGGCTATCCACAATCAAGGCATTTGCTGGGACTTCATGAATACGAAAATGACAACCACGAACTAGCTGTCCGACACTTGATGATATCTACCAAGATGGGACTCGAGGAATCGCTGAATATAATCAAGAAAATGTTCATGAAGGGACATGCTACGAAAGCGCAATATGCCGAGGCTTTGAAGGGGTATCAGAACGCACTGGAAGAATCAAAGAGCCCCCAGCGAGAGAAAGCCAAGGCCTTCCTCAAAAGAATAATAAAGAATTAATGGCATCGCAAGGATCAAAGTGCCCGCAGCGCGAGGAGACGGAGGCGTTCTGCAGCAAATAATTTCCTTTCCTTGTCAAAAGTAGAAGGATTGGTGGAGTTGATTACATTTGAGAGATAAGAGATCCCGCTAATTTACCTGGGTTGACACACGCAAAGAGCCAGACTGGATGCAACCCGCCAAAGAAGCAAGCAGTTAAGTATTCTTGTAAAATGAGTTCGTTTCATTCTGATTTTATCATTAGAACTGCTCTACCCAAGCCCATTAATTATCCGGAAATCCTTGATCCGCAACAGTGCTGCTTCGAACACTCCACACATCTTCCTGTACCCTGCGCCATTGTAGTGCACGCCGTCGTGCCGTGGTCTGTTCCGGCCGGAAGCGCTGTCGCAGAGGTCCGCGTTCCTCTCGAGCAGGACCGCCGTGTGGCCCACGAGGAGGAACGAGCGGAGGATGGACAGGCCGAGGACTCCCCCGCTGATTATGGCCACGTCGTGGATCATTGCTTGGCATTCTTTTGCGCCCCAGAGGCAGGTCTCCTTTTGACCATCTTGCCGAATCTTGCCTTGCCGCTATCCGTCAGCTCTACAGCTCTACCCAGGACCACCCAGGGGCTTATGTTTAAAAGATATAAGCCCCTGGGACCACCCTTCCCAAGACCTCTGTGAGATTGGGGCCCGCCCCTCCCAACGAATACTGCGTGTGAGGCGCTGGCCTCAGTCTCGCTGAGGCCCTTGCCACCCCTTTTGAACTGGGGTGCCCTCCCTACACGCAACAAGCGAACGGCACGGAAGCACCCCGCCAGATTGAGGTCGTAGTTAGTAGAAAAAGCAAAGAACCCTTGGTCGAGAAATAACTCTAGAGAGGCCAAAGCTAGGGAAAATGAAGATATCACCTCTGCGTTGGCAAAAGGCCGTCTCGAGCTAAATCCTCCAGGGGTTACTTGTCGATGATGGTGCCGAAGACGCTGTGACCGTTGGTTCCGGTCCGGGAGGCTCAACGGTGCCTTTGGCATGGGTCAGCATTGGCCGGATCGCCGCCAAATTTGGGGGCAGAGGCTGCTCCGGCAGCCGAGCGTTGGGCCCCTCTCGCCTGCTTGTTCTGTGAACACTTTTTGTGAGTGAACACTTTTTGGGGCCGAAGGCCCCCCTTAGAGGTTGCGTGCGTGTGGGCGCGTGTATGATATCAAATCATATCAAATTCCTTTTCGACGGCCATAATCGAAAAACGTCAATGCATTAACCGTTCGCCGCCCTACGGAAGACATGCCCGTCGCTAAATCCAGGATCATGTCGGACCATCCGGCTAGTGTAGACTTAAGCTTTTGACCCCTTTTAGAGCCATGTTTCATCCTTACCCGGGGTGTGGGCTTTGCCTGGCGGACGCAGGAGGTGTTAACCGGTCTCAATTGTTTGGGTCGAATTTGGCGGATGCGCGCTGGTGCCCCGCACGCCCGTCGCCTCGTGCCTAGCTGCCTTGTAGCTAGCTAGCAGCTGGATGGAGGAAACCGACAGAGATAGGCAGAGGTCGCAGCGACCTGTCGCCGTTCACAGGGTCCGCCATTCCTCTTCCTTGAGCCTTGAGGTAGACCGCAGGTGGGTTCGTCCTCCGCCACCCAACAGAGTTTCTCGTCCGTCCTCTCCTCTCTACTCGTCTACCATTACCACCGCGCACCAGCACCGGACCTCGCCGCAGCCAACGTCCTCGGCGACTGCCTTCGTGGCGGCGCGTAGGTCGTCGGACCACAGAGCTAGTGGTGCGTCTGAAATCTGGCTCGTTGCTCGTTGTCTGTCCCCTTCTTGAATTTCGCTTCTAATCTACTTGTCTCCCACCAATACTGGACCTCGCCGCAGCCAACGTCGTCTTCTCCCCCGGATTGCCGAGGTACGCAAGTCCACTCCTCTTTCAGGCGGGCGACGGGGTATAGTCCGCCGAAGCCCGGGGGGGAGCACCAGTACCAGGGAACGAACGCGAGGCCGGTCCACCAGCAGACCGCGCTGCACCTCGTCCACGGAGTCTACGGCTGCCCACTCCCTGTTCAGAAGTTAAGATTTTAAAGATGGACGAAGATGGAGCCCCGTCACAGCCGCCGTCGGACTGTGGCAAGGGGGATACCAGCGTGCCTTGTGTGCGGTCCGGACAGCATCGCCAACCACGTGGTCGTCCTCGGCGTGACTCACAGAACGGCCGGGGAAACACCACCTCCTCCACATGGCTCGGGGGATAAATTAATGTCAGACGCTTCCGTTGTTGACAATGCTAGTCCGCTTGGCATAAGGGGAGGGGCTGATGATGGCGATCCTTCCGAGGTCGGGGGCCAACAACAGGCATCTTCTCGACTACCTCCACATGTACAGTTGAATAATGCAGGGTCCACTGCCACTGTCCGCACTGCTGCTTGTGACAGCCAACTTGAGGAAAAGCTTAAGGACCTCATTCAAAGGTAATACTATTCATTTTTTCCTGGTTCATGTCGCCGTTTGCATTCCTTAATCTACCCCCCTCCTACGTTAGATGTGAAATTGTCTCGTATCGGCAGCCAGGTACAGATGCATACTGGCGGGCGCCATTCAATGAGTTTGAATGTTCTTCCCAGCAGCAGAATCAAGGAAGGGACCGTGCTCTATTGTCACATCACTTGGATAGTTTTAAACACCTAGGTGTGAACCAACATAGTCAAGATTTGTATTCCACCGCCAAGCCAACCACTTCGACGTGCCACCAAGCGATGGATGGGCCAAAGTGACCGCGACAGCGACTCCGAGGATTCCAACTGCATCTACTGGGACCGGAAGGGGCTGGGGACCGGGCGGACGTCTACCTGCCGCTTCGGTGGCGGGTTCCGGGTTGCCGTTGGCGTCGATGTCACAGTCGTTGTTGGAGGCGGGCAGCAGTAGCGACGATAGTAGCTGTGGCAGCAAAGAGCCGCCCACTCCTCGCCTACTCGTTTACCACTACCACCAGGATTAGGACCGGACCTCGCCGCAGCTAACGTCCTCGGCGACTGCCTTCGCGGCGACGCGTAGTTCAGGATCGCGTCGTAGTCGGACCACAGAGCTGTGGTGAGTCTGATAGTCTGGCTTGTTGCTTGTTGTCTATCCCCTTCTCGAATTTCACTTCTAATCTAATCTACTTGCCTCCCACCAGTACTGGACCTCGCCGCGACCTCGCCGCAGCCAACGTCGTCTTCCCCCCGATTGGGAGGCAACGAGGTACGCAAGTCCACTCCTCTTTCAGGCGGGTGACAGGGTATGGGCCGCCGAAGCCCGGGGGGAAGCACCAGTACCAGGGAACGAACGCGAGGCCGGTCCACCAGCAGACCGCGCTGCACCTCGTCCACGGAGTCTACTGCTGCTGCCCACTCCTTGTTCAGAAGTTAAGATTTTAAAGATGGACGAAGATGGAGCCCCGTCACAGCCGCTGTCGGATTGTGGCGAGGGGGATACCAGTGCCTTGTGTGCGGTTCGGACAGCATCTCGCCGACCACGTGGTCGTCCTTGGCGTGACTCACAGAACAGCTGGGGAAGCGCCACCTCCTCCGCCGGGGCTCGTCGCTCAATCAGGAGCCGGACACGGAGCGCGGACAGCAGCACGTCACGCAGTACTGTTGGCTGTTCAGGAGGTAGCAGAAGCATCGGCGGCTCGGGGGAGGGCGCCCGGCGGAGCTCTTCCTTGAGACGTGCCAGGCCGGGCAACCTTGGCAATGACGGTGACCAGGGCCCATCCCCGAGCCAACGCTCGAGACTGACTGATAGAACTTCTAGATATGGACGAAGATATTGAGATCAACCAACTTTTGCGGCATATCACCCAGGGTGGAAGTCAAACTCCTCGTGCCTCCCAGAATGGAAGTCAAACTCATCATGCGGGAGACGAAGCACAACTGTGGGAGCTGAGTATGGCTTTCGAATTCGCTCTTTTGCGGGGTTGCATCCACTTCCATAGTATCCACTGACTGTAAACGTAAATTTAGAATGCATTACGCTTGTGTCCAATACAAAGATATGTGCGGTAGAGCATCGATATCAAAAAAGAAAGACTTCCGGGAACTGCTCCGAATTGCAATCTCAGGACTCTATGTCAGCAGACTATGCAGTAAACTTAGAATGCATTACGCATGTGTCCAATACGAAGATAGGTGTGACCAGAGCATACGATATCAGAAAAAGAAAGACATCCGGGAACTGCTCCGGATTCAAGACTCTATGCAGCGAACTTTAGATTGCTTTACAGAGCGTACCTAAGTAATGATTCAGACACACTCGTACCAATTCACCCCTTTGGGCTTTGCCTACCGATTGCCAATTGGCCCCACTGGCGCTCTGCGGTTTGGTTGCGGAGTTGCGGTGCCCTCCTAGAGATCGCAAGGTAGGTATTGTAATGACTCGAGACTATTTTGGTTGGTGCTGAGGTGAGAGGGCGCTGCTTACATGGCTGCGCGGGGGTCGTCTGCGAGCGCCGCCGACACACGATCCGGCCACAAAATGGGTGGTTCCTGCACGTAGCGCCGTTTGAGTGTACCCGATCGAGGCCGGCGCGCTACGCGCTACTTACCTTACATACGAGCCGCGCGCTTACTGAGCGCCTCGACTCGGTTTTCCTACGGATAGGATCTTGCGCGTAGGAGGGGGACCCCAGGATCCGAAAAGTGGCACTGTCGAAAAAGGAAACGTGCGACGCGTACGGCGTACGGAAGAAACAACACTCCACCATGAGCCGAGATACAACAAACGGGTCGAATGGTGTCCAGCCGCCGGCGCCGGGCGTGCCCGCAGCCGGCCCACTTCCAGGCGCCGTCCCAGAAGAGGAGCTGATGAATTCAGGACACGAGCTGCCGGAGGGTTACACCTGCCCGCTGTGCTGCCTGCCGATAGCGTTGCCCTTGGGAAAGCACTCTTCATTCGAGCCCTGCTGCATGAAGACTGTGTGCAACGGTTGTACTCACGCCTCACGTAAACGGGGAATGGGGGAGTCGTGTGCGTTTTGCAGAACGCCCACTCCGGACAGTGATGCGGCCATGCTTTCCCTGGTTCAAAAACGTGTGGATGCCGCGGACCCTACCGCAATGGACTTCCTCGCCGGTGCATATTACCACGGAAATTATGGTCTTAAGATAGACATTCCACGGGCAATCGA
The DNA here is from genome assembly GCA_019693575.1 of Thalassiosira oceanica. Classification (NCBI taxonomy): domain Eukaryota; phylum Bacillariophyta; class Thalassiosirophyceae; order Thalassiosirales; family Thalassiosiraceae; genus Thalassiosira; species Thalassiosira oceanica. The sequence continues at coordinate 16,084 of JAAMXK010002186.1, read as the reverse complement.
ATTATGGACGGAAGCGGCATGTCTTGGTGACTCAGGTGCTCATTTCCAGCTTGCACACAGATACTGGTCTGGGAAAGGCGTTGAGCAGGACCTGGCTAGGAGCATCCGACACTGCCAGCACGCTGCAATTCAGGGCCATCCAGGACCGAGGTTTATGCTGGGATTTCATGAATACACAAATGGAAACCACAAATTGGCGGTTCAGCACTTTATAATATCTGTCAAGATGGGATACCAAGAGTCATTGAATAATATCAAGGCCATGTTCATGGAGGGACATGCTACGAAAGCGCAATATGCCGAGTCTTTGAAGGGGTATCAGAACGCACTGGAAGAATCAAAGAGCCCGCAGCGAGAGGAAGCCAAGGCCTTCCTCGAAAGAATAATCAAGAATTAATGGCATCGCAAGATCAAAGAGCCCGCAGCGCCTCCTGGGTTCTGCAGCAAATAATTTACCTTTCCTTGTCAAAAGTGGATAGATTGGTGGAGTTGATAACATTTAAGAGTTAAGAGATCCCGTTAATTTACCTGGGTTGACACACGCAAAGGGCCAGACTGGATGCAACCCGCCAAAGAAGCAAGCAGTTAAGTATTCTTGTAAAATGAGTTCGTTTCATTCTGATTTTATCATTAGAACTGCTCTCTACCCAAGCCCATTAATTATCCGGAAATTCTATATCCGTAATCAGTGCTGCTTCAAACACTCCACACATCTTCCTGTACCCTGCGCCGTTGTAGTGCACGCCGTCGTGCGTGAGGTCTGCCGACCCGCCCGACGCCGACATGTGGCCGTGCACGTCCACCAGCGTGGCGCCCTCGGCCTCCGCCGCCACCTCCCGTATCAGCGGGATCACCTCGCCGACCAGATTGTCCCTCCTCCTCGCCAGGTCCTCCCGCCTCTTCTCCGCCGCCTTCTCGGGGTAGATCGGCGGGGGCGTGGCGACCAGTACCTCCGGCCCTGAGTCCAGCCCCCGCAGCTCCCGTATCAGCTCGAGGTAACCGTGCCTGAACTCCTGCGGCGGAGTCCCCTCGAAACCCGTGTCCCTCTCTCCCAGCTCGTCCCAGTACAGCGGGCGGGCGTCGTTCGTCCCCAGCATGACGATCACGACGCCCGGGCTCGAGGACAGGAGGGACCGGTACTCGTCCGTGCGGCGGTAGGGGCGGAGCGTCCCGTCTATGACCGTCGCGGCCCCGGCGGCGTACGCGTCGGCCGTCCAGCCGTCGCCCAGCATGGACTGGAGTATGGCCGGGTATCCCTTATTAGTGTTGCTGTCCCCGGCGCAGGCCAGCCGGCGGGGGGAGGGGGTGTCGTCTTCGGCCGCCGAGGTGAGTGCGGACGGGCCGGCCAAAAGCAGCGCCGCAAAGATGAGGAAGAGGAAGGGGGGTAATAAATGCATCTCCCTCTGGTCTGCCCCGGTCTTCTCTGTCGGCCCCCTCGTACTTGCGGCTCCTTGCTCGCCTCGTGCTCCTGTTTTGACTTGAATGAAGTCAGGAGGAGAAGTCTCCTGATTAATTCTGGATTCTGCCTGATTCGTTCTGGATTCTGCCTGATTCGTTCTGGATTCTGCCTGATAAACTCTGGATTCTGCCTGATAAACTCTGGTTCTGCCTGATTCACTCCTAACTCTTCGGCCTTTTCGCGGGGACTGGCTGAGAGATGAAGGAGCCGGAGAAGGATGAGGCCAGGGGCTGGCTGGGACTCTGGTGGCACTGGGACCGACCGGACGACCGGAGGGAGCAGCACCAGAGCGGCAGCACGGAGGACACCTGCGCTGCTCGGCACGGACAGGATCAGCGCGCGCACGTCGGACTATTGAGGTATCAACCCGCATGGATCCACCCGGCATCGTTCATGCCGGAATGGATCCACCCGGCGTCGTTTATGCCGGCAGGAATGCAAGGCCGACGAGGGTGGTCTCACTCTCCCGGATTTTCCTCGCGATCGTCCTGATAGGCGCGGGGTCCGTCGCGCTCCACTTCCGCGCCGTCCTGTCGGTGATCGACACGACGCGGAGCGGGACGGTCGACGGCCTGCCCCGGGCCGAACGGAGGAGGGTGGACGTTGCCGCGAATAAACTAGCTCGGGCCGAGGAGGAGGCGGGCGATGCTCCAAGCAACGAAGGTCAGGCCTCGAATAACTTCACAGTGGGCGGCGTCGCAACTGACGATCCTGGAGTTGTTGCGGCTGGCGGTGACGATGGGAAAGAACGTGATACTAATGAGTCAAGCATGACTTTGGATCACAAGCCCGCCAAGCCGAGGGTCGACGAAAGCGAGGCCGCGGCAAATGATGCAGTCGATCACGACGTGGCAAATGACGAACTCGCCGCCTCCATGGCCAGGAGCAAGTCGAGAAAGGCATCGAACAACGGCACAGAGGCGGTGTCCGCCGTCGAACAAGAAAGGAGTGATAGGAGCGACGTCACCATGCCCGCCGCGATTAGGGACGGGCTGGCCGACCTCAACTCTCACGGATACCCCTCCGCCACGCCCGTGTACTGGCGCGTCCCCAAGGCCGGCGGCACCACGGCCCAGGTCATACTGGCCAAGTGCCTCGGGCTCGTCGTGGCGTGCGAGTCCGGCCCGGTCCTCGAGGCGCGACGGCGGAACGAGACGGGGGGGAGCGGGGCCCCGGACGCGCTGCGGGTGGTCCGGGGGGGCGGGCAGCGGTTCGTCAACGTCGACGTCACCACGAGAGCGGGCATACTGGATGCGAGGGGGCTGGATCCGATGGGCAGCGGTCTGGTAGACGTGGCCATCGCGCCGGAAATCCTGCCGTTCGTCACGCACCTGCTCGACGACTCGAGGGGCGTGCGGGGCAGGGCCTTCGCGCTCTTCCGGCACCCCGTCGAGCGGTTCGCTTCCATGTTCTACTACCTCCAAACGGTGAGTGGCATGTTTCAAGAAGAATGAGAGTTATTTCCGCAACTGAAAGTCATCTCGTGTTTGGTCACACCGCCCAATAGGCGCACTGGGAGCCGACATACAGTCCCCACATGGCGAACTACACGATAATGGAATGGGCCAAGTCGCCGCGGGCCGAGAGCAACTGGCTCACTTCCAATCTGTGAGTGTATATCGCGGACGCGAGGGCGTTTCGTTGACCGCGCGACGGACGAGGTCCAGCGACTCACAATGTAACTTACATCTACACAGCTGCGGAGGCGTCGATGGTCGTCAGCTCACCGACGCCCACCTCGAGACGGCGAAGGACGTCCTCCGGCGCAAGTTCCTCGTCGGCCTGACGTCGGAGATGGCCGAGTCCTGGAGGCGGTTCCGTTCCCACTTCGGCTGGGAAGAAAGTACCAACCCTGACGCCGAGTCGTGCATGAAGACGATGACAGAAGCCGGCGGAGGCGTCAACAGGAACGATCGGAACCGTGGCATCGAGCGGGGGAGCGCGGAGTGGGACGCCGTCGCGTCTGTGAACGCGTTCGACGTGAGGCTGTACGAGTACACCGTCGAGCTCTTTCGCTCAGGGACATAGAAATGGCACGTCAATAACCAGGTCGCCCTTGTTGTGATCCTGAGTCTACCCAGAGTCGATAGATATCGTGGACTAGCGGCGGCGGCCCAAACATGGACAACAGTGTTCAGGCGCCGTCGTCAGGCGTGTCCGCTGTTGGGATAGTTTCACTCCGTCTCATAGGATCCGCTGTGCGCTGATGAAGTCGAGTCGAGTCTGCGAGAGCTACACCTGCCCATCGTATGCAAGTGCTCAATCCTTGGGGATGTGTGTGCGAAAAAATGACCAATCAGACAGCGTCTCAATTCGCACATGCCAAAGATATTTGATCTGGGGGATCTGTGAAAATATTCAATAATATCAAACTATATTTTTGCTATTCATCAATCTTCACATGTTGCAGTTGCCAATACGTCAATACTGTTGCTGTACGTTGCAGGTAGACTTCCTAATGAAAAGGGCATCGGCTTCCTCTCGCTGGGCGCTCTTGGTTTCTTCCAAAGCGTTCTGATACCCTCTCAAAGCCTCGGCGTATTGCGCTTTCGTAGCATGTCCCTTCATGAACATGGCATTAATCATTTCCAGCGACTCCTCGTATCCCAGTTTGGCGGATATAATCCAGTGTTGGACAGCCAGTTCGTGGTTTCCATTATCATTTTCATAATGTCCTAGCTCAAATCTTGATGCAGGATGGCCATCAATTGCAGAATGTTGCCAGAGAAGGATGCTTATATCACTGTCTTGGTCGACGCCGACCCCAGTCAAGTACATGGTTCCCAGCACGAATTGAGCCGTCAAGTCGCCATAATTTGCAGCTTCTGTCCACAATTCGATCGCTCGTGGAACATCTTTCTGCAGACCAAGATCTCCATCGAAATATGAAGTAGCGAGGAATTCAATTGCGTCGGGGTCCTTTGCGTCCACGCGTTTTTTTATCAATGCAAGGCTGGCAGCATCATTGTCCGCAGTGGGTGATCTGCAAAACGGACACGTATCCAGCATTCCTCGTTTATATGAGGCCAAAAAACAGCCATTGCAAATCTGTTTCATGCAGCAGGACTGGAACGTAGCGCGGTCAACGGTTGGATACTGCATCGGCAGGCAGCACAGTGGGCAGGTGTAGCTTTCGTGTAGCTCATGTCCTGACGTCATCAACTTTTCCTTAGGAACGAATGAACCCAAACGTAGGCCCGCTGCTGTCACCCGGTCCATTGCATCCGTTTGTTCCAATTTGGCCTTCTCCTCCTTAAATCTAAAAGTGCTCCCGAACAGAGGAGACTTGTCCCCCGCTTCTCCTCCCTCGGCGACGGCTGCTGCCGCTGCGAGACCTCGCGCTGATGTGTCGAATTTGAAACCTCCGACTTCGCTGTCACGGGCAGTCGGTGTGTCGACAGCAGATAGGGACGATGCGTCAAAGGCGAACGAAGGAATGCCAACCACCGACGATGACGCCTTTCCACGGCCACCGCTGTCGGCATCTGCACTATCTGCACGCCCTTCGTCACTGTCAACACTGTCAGTCTCTGATTTTGCAGCGCCAAATACAAACATGCTCATGCTTGGGCCGTCCACGAGTATGATAATTGTCGCCAGAATACGGAAGCGAGAGACCTGACCACCCTCTCAACACGGTATCGGAGTCGTGTCGCAACGTGCCTCTGCTGTGCTTGTGTGCTCGGTCTGTCTCGGTCTAGCGGTTGGTGTTCTTTGCGGAATCAGTCGCCGCTCGCTGTCTGTTCCGCCGACGGAGTGGTGGAGAGCGCTGGCTATCGTAGCGCTGTGTAGCGCTGTGCGCGGTGAGCAAAGGCAGTAGGCGGGTGAGCGGGCGTTCCCAATCGAAAATCCAAAATTGCGTTTTGATGCAAGACGGCCAGACGGCCAGGTGGCAGGTGGTGCAGGCAGGAGGCAGACTCGACTCGCAGCGCAGGGGTGGCCGGCCTCCTGAGACTGGCTGAGCGAGGGGCACCTGTACAACCAACAACCAACTACAAGCGGCAGTTCTACAACCTCCTCTATCTTCTACAACTGCTCTGCCACGGAGGTGGAAGCAATCTTCTGCAACTGCTCTGCCACCTGCCACGGAGTTGGAACTCAGCGAGATGGCATCGAATGCGGACGGCGAGCGATTTCCCCTGCTCGGCCGGTTCCGACTGCGTCAGCAGGCCGATGACACGAACGCGACGACGCGGGAGAAGGGCTTCCTCCCCACCTGGCTCATCTCGACCGCCCTGCTCCTGTCGGTCGCCCTCGCCGTCTGGCTTCCGCGGCCGAGCATCGTCGACGGCGTCACCGGCGGCGGGGGATCTGACGGTCCGCCCCCGCCCGTCGCGGTGACCCCGCTGTCCGCCGAGCCCTCCGTCCGTCTCCTTCGGCAGCCCCCCGCCGTGCGCTCCCGCGGCGGCCGGCTCGAGGCCACGCTCGTCGTCGAGCCCGCCAGAGTGTCCTTCGCCAACGGCGTGTCATTCGTCGTCCGGGCCTACAACTCGTCCTTCCCCGGTCCGACATTTTGGGTCTATCCCGGGGACGTCTTCGAGCTCACGGTCATCAATAACCTCGGTCCTGAGGTGGAGTCCGAGGACGACACGAGGCCCAGCGGCACGATGCGCTTTCCCAACACCACGGCGTTGCACTGGCACGGGAGCCACATCGACCCCGTCAAGGGTGACAACGTGTTCAAGACGGTCCACCCTGGCGGGAGATCGACCTACGTCTACAACGTGCCGGAGAACCATCCCTCGGGGACGTATTACTTCCATCCCCACTACCACGGGAGCTCGGCGTACCAGGCCGGCTACGCGATGCTGAGCGCGGTCGTCGTTCGGGAGAGGGATGCCGAGGGCGGAAGAGGTCTGAGGGGGCTCACCGATCCGGGCCACGGGCCAGGAGGCTCAGAGGCTGAAGCAACAGAGCCGAGCGGACAGCGGCAGGAGATGGAGGACCTTGTCATGGTGGTGTCCCAGGTGGACGTCCGGTACCCCTCCAGGGCGAGGTCATCGCTGCCCGTCGACGCCGACCTCATCGGGGACAAGATGCCGCTGGGCCTCAGCAACCCCAACAACGTCACCGGAAAATTCCCCGTGGTTAACGGACAGGACGGCTCGACTGTGGTCATGGAACCTGGCAGGCTGCACAGGTGGAGGATTGTAAACACTGTCATGGACGGGTACCTCAGGCTGCACTTCCGACATGCGAACGGCGAAGACAGAGGCGACGGCAAGGATAGCGTCGAGGCTCCATGCAGGATTGCGGAGGTGGCCGCTGATGGAGTCCCGTACCGGAGCAAACGAGTCTTTGGGAGTGGAAAGCAGGTTGTTATTCCGCCTGGTTCGAGGCGGGACCTTCTCGTGCAGTGCGCTGCTGATGCCGAGGTACACTCTGGTCCTTCATCCAGAGCAAGCGAAGACGACGTGGAAAAGTTCATGGGGAATGATACGGCTGTGGCCACTGGCCTACTCTTCAATGTCAATGTCGAAGGAAAAGACAACGGGGAGATCGATCCGACAGGCACTCTATTTGATTTGTTCGATTCCTACGAGTCGCGGCCAACGGCTTCGGGACTAGCCTACCCTCCCGAGCCCATGGCGGACCTGCGGAACGCCACGGTGCTCGAGGAAAACCGCCGAACTATACGGTACACCCAGGCAGGGCCGTCGACACCCCGCGAACATCGGGCGGACGGCAACGTGCACCCCTTCCTTGGCTTCGATGGTAAGCTCTTTGCCAAGCACGAGCCCCTGGTGGTGCCGCGCGACAAGGTGGTTGAGCTCACTGTAGTAAACGACATCTGCATGGACGGCACGCCAGCTTACGAGTCGCATCCGATCCACATCCACACCAATCACTTTCAGGTGGTTGGCGTCTCGTCGCCGCTGGGTACGGGTTACAGTACGGACTTCCAGTTGGGGGACTGGCGCGACACCGTCGCAGTCCCAGCTCCCGGGAGCGTCACGCTCAGGTTCGTTGCGAGGGACTTTGGAGGGGACACTCTTCTGCACTGCCACACGCTGGTGCACGAGGACGTGGGGATGCAGATGCTTGTGAGGATTGTATGATAGGGTAGGGGCACGTTATCAGTTGGACATGCTACAGCATCTTGCAAATAATACTTGATTGCAGTCATCCAGGAGTGTACCGAAGAGCTTTGAGAGAATGTAATCCAATGAAATTGTCTAATATGTGTATCTTTTGAGTTCATGTGGATCTGCAGTTGGGAGTAAAATTTGACTACTATATTGAAATATAAAAGTGCAAAACAATAAAATCTTTAATCTCAACTCTGCTCCGTAAAATATCACTTCACATGAACTTTTCTGAAGAAGGTCTCGGCATCCTCTCGCTGGGGGCTCTTCAGATCGTCCCATGCGGTTTGACATCCCTTTAAAGCCTCAGTTTACTGTGCTTTGGTAGCATGCCCCTTCATAAACATGTCCTTGATTTCATTCAGCGACTCTTCGTGCCCCATTTTGGCAGATATCATCAAGTGCTGGACAGCCAGTTCGTGGGTCCCATAGTGGCATTCATGAAGGCCCAATAAATACCTCGATTCTGGATGGCCCTGCATTGCAGAATGTTGCCAGAGAAGGATGCCCTTAGTCATGTCCCTCCTGACACCGTCTCCTCTGTAGTGGCAGGCTCCAAGTTTAAAATGAGCAAACAAGTCGCCCAGACGTGCTGCTTCCGTCCATCCATAATTCAATCGCTCGAGGAGTATCTGGTTGCAGGCCGTAATCTCCTTTGTAATATGCACTAGCAAGGACTTTGTTGTTTGCCTTGGGATCCCTCGCACCCACACGTTTTTGGACAAGTGCAAGTCTCGTCACATCACTGTCCAGAGTGGTCGCTCTGAAAACGGACATGTGTACCCCATTCCTCGTTGATCTGAAGCAAGAATGCAGCCATTGCACACCATCTTCATGCAGCAGGGCGCGAACATTGAGTGCTTTTCGGGCAACGCTATCGGTAGATAGCACAGCGGGCAGGTGTAACCCTCCGGCAGCTTGTGGCCTGAACTCACCAGCTCCTCTTCTGTGACGGCGGCTGGAAGGGGTGCGGCTGCGGGCACGGGCGGCTCCAGCGGCTGTTGCTCCTCCGCCAGGCTCATGTCGTCACTGCCGAGGAAGGGAACGGCGAGTCCGCCCTTGAAGATCTTGAGGTCTAATGAGTGCTTAAACTGATTTTATTTGGACGCAGCAGCTCGACTCCGGTGGGTTTGTTTTCTATCTAGCAAGTCTTATTTATTGAACCGGGCAAGAATGGGCGCGTCACTTTTTGGAGTGGGCTTTCTGCAAAAGGGACAAATGTCCTCCAATCCCTGTTGACGCGATGCAACAATACAGCAGTCATCGCACACCATCTTGGAGCAGCAGGACATGGCGCTTGTATGGTGCTTCAGCTTCAGAGGCAACGCTATCGGCAGGCAGCACAGCGGGCAGGTGTAGCCCTCCGGCACCTCGTGTCCTGAACTCATCAGCTCCTCTTCTTCTGTGACGGCGTCTGGAATGGGGCCAGCTGCGGGCACGGCCTGTGCCAACGGCTAATGTTGTCCCCCTGTATGGCTCATATCATCGCTGGGATGGAACAGCGGTTCGTCGCTGTTGACCGAGGAAGGAAACGGCGAGTCCTCCTGATTCCTGAGATCTTCCGATCCGAGCGAAGGGCAAGTCAATCAACCCGCCCGAGAGGATGAGGTCCCCAAGTCCTGAGTAGGGGAGAGGCCAGGAATGGGAAATCTGGTGGAGGCAGAGGTGAGGACAGGACCTCCGAGAAATTGAGAAATGAAGACTCTCTGTGGTCCACGTCGTCAGCAGGAGCGTGCTGCTTGGCTGAGGACTTGACTTGAGGACCACAGCTGAGGAGGACAAGTCTGCGGGACGCCATTGCGTCCAGCTGATTGTATCATTTATCATTGTGTCATTGAGTCTCCGCCAAGAGAGTGAGCTGGGGGGGGGGGCTCCTCTTCTTTCGCAGAAGTGAGCTTTCCTCCTCCGTCCCCTCACCAGGTCACTGGTTCAGCTTCTGCCGCATCTGTTACTTGATGAGGACACCGCGTCTGTTACTCGACGACGGGCCTACAGGGCAGCTCCCTGTTCGTTGACTCACCCGGAACGCTCATTTCTACTTACTTAAACTTGCGCGGACGGCAATTTGAGAAACTTTCTAGCCTCTCCCAGTCCCTTCCCATTCTCCTGTCCAACAGCAGTCAAAGGGAGTCAAACAGAAGGAAATGATCGGAGTTTAAGGAAGGGTGTGATTCGAATTCAACACCTCTCTTACGGCCTCTACGGCTCATGTCTCCGCATACGCCAGCTTGAGAACTTGATATCTTTTGATCCGGCTATCGAAGTTGTCCTCTGAAGGTTCGTCTAGCATGCAAATGCTCACGTAGATGGGGATTGAATCCTCGACCATGCAGATTGGCCGGATGGTGTCCGAGAACGGTGAGGTTGAAGTTAACCCATTTTGCTAGATAAGCCCCTAGAATAGTTTTTTGGAATCGCGTGGACGCGTGGGGAAGGTCGTCGTCTCAACACCCTAAAAATAGGCTAACTTCGCCAGCACATGGCTCAGCAACCACTCAGCCGATGAACATGAAATTTGGTTGAAACAGTATCTACATGAGCTGATCTTTCCATCCCACACAACAATCACAGCAACATCTTTACTCCCCGTGAGCCATTTTTGCCCCAAAATTGCCAGATTTTCTGTCTCATGATCTCATTCCTCGTGTCCGCATCATCGGCTACATCCGCCGCTGTCAAAGATCCTGCGTTAGTAGCGAGAGCGGCGGCAAGAGGCTCTATGAAAACTGTGCTCCTCAAAATGCACCGCCCGCCGGTCTGGTCCGCCGTTTTCGGACGCACAATACGGTCCAGCCTCACATCCTCGACCGATCACTTCGCCTGAGTGGTCCCATGGTGGATTAGACCAGAGAATACAAGGTGTTTTGGGAGTTGAGGGGCAGGATTTGGGAAAGGAGGTATTCCGCCTGGTTTGAGGCGGGACCTGATGGGGCAGTGTGTGGCCCGATGCAGGCGGGGACGTCGCCCTCTTTGAATGACAACTCCGCGCCCCAGTGAGACTCGGCCCCGGGGTCGTTGGCCGTGGTCGGGCCGCAAGAGGGGGGAGGCGCAGAGGGCTCGGGGAAGGGGTTACGACCACAACGTGGCCTCATAGACAACGCGGGAGCCGCGTACGAGAACAGTCACCACCCTCGAACATCGGTGGGGAGAAAGACCGACACGATCCACAGCAGGAGAGTGGACATCTCTTGCCTGGAGCCCCTACTACCAGGGTAGGATATGAGAGTACCGTTCCGGCGGGCGGGCACTAGCTTGCTCTAGTTAAACTGAAAAATATCCCCCGGGTATAGATGAGGGAGACGCTTTGGCGGGGGGGCGACAACCCTGAAACTACCGTGGTCCCTTTCGCAATATTCCACGTCGATTACCAAATGGAATATGTCCTGGGAAAGCAAGAATTTTGCCGCCCGAAGAAAATCCTACCTGGGTAGAATCAAACTTTGATTTTGACGGGCGGGAAAAGGCATGATCCTGTGTCAGTCGGCGTGGCGGTGACGGCAGGCAGGAACGATGTCTGCCTGAACAATCCTTCGGCGTAACCTCTACAACTTTCGGCATGGCTTTTCCATCCCGGCCTCTCTCGACTCTCTCGACTCTCGACTCTCGAACTCTCGAGGCCGCCGCGCTTGGCACGCTGGGTCTCTGTGTGTGGGTCGTGGTTACCCTAGCTAGAGGTACACGGTACCTGGCTATTACCGCGTCCTTAATTTGGTCTTGAGACGGACTGGTGGCTGGTGGAGGAGAGATGGGCAGCAACAATGGCATCGGCAGGACCTGCTTGGGCTCGGGACCCTCAACCTTATGTAGGCCGGCACAAGGCACCCTATTTGCCTCTTACATGTAAGTTAGAGCTATCGCGAATACCTGGACTGGCCAATTCGCAAGCACAGGCGACCAACTTTTGCGGACTGGCGGACGCCCCAGCGGCAGCCCCAAATTATGAATTCGAACAGAGGGGTGGACGCTGCTTTCCCTACAATAAGCCCCTTGCCCTACAATAAGTCCATTCCTTCGTCTTCGAGTGAAACGGAGGACGCGGACATCCAACTGGTGCTAGACCTGCTGAGTCGCCCTCCAAGGCCATCCGTTCCTTCGTCTTCAGATCAAACGGAGGACACGGACTTCCTGCTGGCGCTAGAGGAGGACACGGACTTCCAACTGGCGCTAGACCTGTATAGTCGGCCGCTGACGCCAGAAAGTGCACGGCTAAAAAGCCCGCCGCGAACACAATTGACTGTCCTCGATGAAAGCGACGAGGACGATCGGAAGCCGCCCGCCAAGTTGGCGGGATCACCAGGCGGCTCCACTCCAGTGATGATTTCCCTTCCCCGCAAGATATCTCCGACCGATTCGGAGAACTCGCCCAGAATCAGAAAGATGAAACGCAGAGAGAGATTATCATCCGCGACTGCCTGCAAGCTGGGCGACGATCTGTTTGTTGGTAGTCAGGCGACTGATCGGGAGCAAAAGCTGCAGCGTCGCCAAGAGAAGAAGAGGCGGGCGCTGTCCAAGGCCGAGGAGGCGGATTATCAACTCGCGTGTGCACTCCAAGAGCAGGTGGGTTGCCATCTTTTACAATACTGGTTGAGTGTCACGCGGAGCACACGACTCACTGTTGATCACCACAGGAAGACAGTGCGAGCATGAAGGCCGATAGCCAGTGGGAGAAGCGCTTGATGCAAGAATCGAACGAAGGCAGGGCAGGTAAAATTTCTTATGACACCTCACTCGCCGTTCCGTGTGTGTCACTGAACCCCTCTTGACTAGTTCTTGCGGTCCAGGAGATCATCGCTCTAGTGAAACGGGCGAAAGATCAATACGTGTCAACAAATCAGTTTGAGGTGGATTCGGTGACGATCGATGACATGTAAGCAGGATATTATGTACCCGGGTGCTTGGGTGACCCACTGGCTCATCCATTCTCCCAATAGGGTGTTCTTCGCGAAGAACATGCTCGATTTGCAAGACGAGTTCGTCAGGAACAATGTCAATGGGTTCATAGACATTGGGTTCCATTACACGATGAATTCCAATTTGGCAAACATTCGCAATCACGGTAGGGTCTTTTATCGACTTTGACATTTGAAATTGCTAAGCCTCACCGCAAATCTATGCGCCTTGCTGCTCAATACAACCCTACATTTTGTGTTAGGTTTAATGACCAAATTTGAACGCAAGCAGGGATGCGTCCAGGTAGCATCCAAGGGCGCGGTTTTTGGCGACGGTATTTACACAGCCAATGGTGCTGTGAACTTCAGGTGAGCTCTAACTGAGCTCTAATCTTTGGAGGATACTCAGCTCCGTGTCTGTCGTCCGATCTGATTCTGATGTGACCTCGAACGACAGCAAGTATGGTAACTTGGGACTTGTTGTAGGAAGATTACAGGGAAACGCTGTGCGCGCAATGAGATCTTTTGCCGATCACAAGAAGAATGGAAACCGGGCTGCGGCGGATGCTAACACAATTATTGGCGACAAGATGAAATTCGTTCATAGGTCTGGTGCAATGGCTGACGGCTGGCCTGCAAAAGACGACCATCACGAGATAGTTCTACAGTCTTCGAGACAATGCTTGCCCATGATCCGGTTCGACCAGGGACTCATACAACACAACGAAGGCAAGGTATTGGTCGAGTACATAAAGAGCCAGCTCCAGCAGATCATGAATACTCATTTCAACAGGAACCTGAGGCCGACTGCCATCACAGATGCACTGCTGTTGAATCCTGACAACCGAGGACGTTTATCTAGAGCCGCCGCGATAGGTCTGAGCAGGGCAGCTCCAATGCAGCAGCCCATGCCGATACAGCAGCCCATGCCGATACAGCAGCCAATGTTGACGCAGCAGCCCATGCCGATGCAGCAGCTCACGACGACACCACCGTCAGCTCAAGCGCATCCAGTGCCGATGCCGCTCAAGCCGATGCCGCTCAAGCCGATGCCGCCCAAGCCAATGCCGCCTGCGGAGACGCCCACTTTTGTTTCAAAGATGATGACCTCCACAAGCATGCCGCTTCCGTCTTTCGGCGCGGGCCCGCAAGTGGGGGAACCGGATTATGCACTTTGGCTGATGCAGCAGCCTATTGGGGATTTTGCACTCCCTGCCGTGGCCTCCTCTTTGGGTCGGCGGTGTACTTCGAGGCGGCTCAAACGCAGTGCCTCTGCCATTCCGACTGCAGTGAACTTCGCTTCGAGACAGCAGCATGACTCAGGACCGAGCAGCGCGCAGACTCTGACGTATAACGCGCCCACTACATTGAACGGCGGCGTCCCGGTGGATGCCTACAAGGAAGTTCCTCTGTCCCACGATATGAACGACGACTGTGTCATATGCTTGGACTCGCTCAGGAAAGGGCGCTGCGTTGCCCTGCAAAAGTGCGGCCAGTGAGTTGTTGCCAGTGTGAAAGGCGCGCCTCTTTTCTTCGGGCCCTCGTCTCATCCATTTCTCCAAGTGTCTTCCACAGCT
>JAAMXK010002176.1:0-11593 GCA_019693575.1 Thalassiosira oceanica | reverse complement strand
GCGCGGCGATCGACGTTTACCACGACGGCACGCCGATGATGCACAAGGATTGTCCGGGATCGGCTCTCGAGGGTCGCTTTTGCCGGGAGACAGAATAATCTCGATCGCGGCGTCGACGCCACCAGGATGTGTGGAGAAGGATGAATTTCAGGAATAGGATCGAATTTGTTTGGATCAGGGTGATTTCACTCTTCTTGATTCGTCCAGTACAATGTCCTAGCTCGATTGGTGAAGATAAAATATATTTAGTTCTGAAGGAATATTCCACTTTTAAACAGACTACTCCTATTTCTACAGGTTTGATCAAGGCGACCTACAAAAGATAGTTTGGGTAATGTACGTGCTGGCATTGCATAACATTGAGCACCAAATTGGACATTCACAGTGCACTTTCACTCCCTAACTGTTGAGCTTGCGCTTCTCCCCCTTCGTCTTCCCCGCCACCATATTGGTGACTTTCATGGGCGTCGCTCGTACAAACTCGAAAATCGAGCACAACTTGAGGTCGGGGCGAGACTCGGCAAAGCGCTCGAGCCATGCGACCACGTATGGCAGGAGATCCAGCTCTTGCTCGAAGAAAGGTGTCATGTCGAGATGACGGTGGGCCAGCAAAATCTTAGTGGCGGCAACACGACTCTTGTCCTCGTTGGAGTTGAGCCGAAGCAACAACTCAAATTCTTGAGGAAATCCGTCGGCGCCCAGACGTTGAAGAGTATGGTTTGAACTATGCGTGGCATTGATGCTTTCTGCATTGCACAGGACCGATGAAAATGCATTCCATCCCGTGATTGTGATGTCACTTTGTTCAAACCACATTGTAGTCAGTCTGCGATTGCACCGCAGGCTTTCTGCTAGAATTGCAGCCCCCTCGTCTACAAAATTGATTCCATGGATACACAATACTTCAAGACAGCATTCCGGATTTGCCAACGATGCAGCGATGATTCGTGCGCCACCACAAGACAATGGATTGCACCCAAGATTCAGCTCCTCAAATCTCAACAACGACGGTTGACGAGCCAGGGTGACTTGATTCATTTCCAAATTCAAATAATCGACGCTTGCAGGAAGTCGTCTAATCAGCACGTCCAACCCATCGTCACCGATCATATTGAATTTCAAATTCAATCTAAATAGATGTTTGCACTCAGCCAATCCACGAACGAGGACTTCCACACATTCGTCATTGATTGAATTTCTTTGAAGGTCCAATTCTCGTAGACAAGTCATTCGATGAAAGTTTGCACTCAATGCGACATAGCTGCTAATGCCGAAGCCAAGATTCATTAGGCTCAAATATTGCATAGCCGAGCATGTTGCTAGCGCTGGGATGCACCCTACCATGACGGCGTCATTCAAATCAGTCCAATTGTCTTCGCATTCGATCGATAGTTCCACCAGACTCTTCATACCGCTGAAAACATTGAAAAAGTGACTCTTTCCTGGACCCAGGTGGCATTCTTCCATTTGGAAATGTGCGATGTTGTTGTTTCTCATGACAGGACCCAGCTTGTAAATGATCTCACTTAGATCAGCGTAGCAAAATTGCATCGTTTCAATATGATTGCAGCCTCCAATGTCCTCAAAGAATCTACCAACGGATTGCTGGTCGCACTTTTTGAAGACGTCACTCCCTTGCACAATAAACTCTTTGAGATTTTCGTTTGTGCTATTCTTGGTGAAATGACCCAGCCAGCTGAGCTCCTCACTGCTGCCTGGGTGATAATAGCCAGGTTCCGATTCGTTTTTCTCCTCACAGAGACACAGGTATGTGAGGCTGGTATCGTTGGCCTTCAGCAGCCGGAGAGTCTCTTGGTTCACCGCACCATCTGTTATGTCCTCGACGCATATTGTTGCCGCAAGGGCATTGTAATCCAAAGACGATGGCATTGTTGCGAGCGTGGAGCGAATGCTCGTATTGGGTTCGTTCCCGGACAGCCAGTGGGTTGGGGCCTTAGCCCTGCGTGGGATTCACGCCCTTGCTTCTTCTTCGGTGGGTCTTCGGCCACGGCTGGCCTGTACTGTGGCGCTTCCACCTCGACCGTGCTGACCTCATGCTCACCTCGTTCGGACTCGTTCGCCGTATGCGGGGCCGTCCAGCTCGAAAAAGCGAGGTACCCAGAGCACAAAGTACGTAGTTAGCGGAAAGGTAGAAGGTCCGACGATGGATGCTCCCTATGGCGAGGCCATTTCCAATCGATCAAGAGCCTCTCCAAGACCGACAGCATGTGTCCTAGACCAGAATTTCACGCCCTTTACGAATCTGCAACCGCCGTCTCACGAAATCTAACGGATTTCACGTTTTCGAGCTCCGATCACAGAGGGCGCGAATCTACCCTCTCGCGAGGGCCGGCCGTCGACGACGAAGATCGGCGAGTTCGCCGTTATCCGGCATCGTGCGCCTCTGACCCCAGAGATCGAAATCGCGCGGTTCCAGTCCGAAGCGAGGCAAACCGAGCCCAACCAGACGGAGCGGCCACCCTCCCTAGGCATCCGACGCAGCTCCCGACCCATCCGCCGCCCCTCTGCCGACCCCGTCCTTCCCCAACCGATGAGTTTTACATCTAGCGATGTTGCTGTGTTTCTTTCGGCGCGCCGCGACGAAGCAAGTGCCAACGACACTCCAGGATCCCAGATTGAGGAACTGAGACCCCAAAATAGCGATTACCCGCGGTGCCTTCGAAGGCTGTTTAGTCTTAACCGAGAGGGCCCCAAGCGGCCTCAAAAAATAGCAAAAAATAGTACCTCACGAAACCCGCCCTACGGAACGATGTCGTCCCTGATCTCGCCGTAGACCTGTTCTCTGTGCATGATATCGCACGGAGATCTCAGCAACAACCCTATCCGTCGATGTGTCGCCCGGTGGCGCGGTTCGAATCCAACAAGTGGTTCTTTTTGAGGTCGGCTACAGGGACGCCGGAATCGTGCCCCCACGCCGCCCCGCGAGCTGCCGGCGGTGTAGAATGGTGGATGGAGGCCGCCGGCGGTGCAGCCTGAATGCGGAGGCCTCAAGCATGATATGAATGAACTATTCACGCCGGTGCTCGCCGCCCAAATGACCGTCGACGTCGATATCGGACCGCGGAACACAGAGGGTGTCACAGCCGCGACGCCGCAGATCAGCCTCAACCCATGTCATGCGACAATACTCGCGATATAGGCCGAATTGGATGGATATTTCGGGCACACTATCGACCCATGTAACAATCAACACGGTGACGCAGTGGAAACGGTCCGATAGGCCCATATAATGGCCGGTTGTGTCGAAATGGTGGATTTTCGCGATTTGGGCCTTGTGACTCCCCACATCATGCAACCCTACCCGGAGGAACGGATATAACAAGCCCGAAATGGACCGTTGAGCGCAGATATCGCTTCTATATGCAAAATGTAGTTCAGAGAATCATGGTTCCGACGGCGGCGCTCCGATATTGACGTCGTAATGCATGTTGACAATAATACACCAATCTACCCCCTCCCGGCGGCGTTGAACGAGGATCATGGGGTATGGAGCAAAGAATACCCGCTCTAAAGTAAAGATAATTGGGGAGTCGGCAGCGACTATATATAAGTGGAAGGTCGTTCAATATGAATGGCTGGCGACGACCAGAAGGGGGTCAACATCCGGGCTTCTAGGTGTTACAGGGCAACGAGCGGAAACCGGACGGTGGGGGGGGATTATTAGGTTGTAGACAAGGATAATAATAGAATTGAGTTCCGAAACTTGGTACGGGGTTCATAGACATCATATTCTTTGATATTATGCACTTGGAACGGTGCATATCGGCCTTCTACATCACCCCTACGTACTTCCGCCCTGATGGGCGTGTCTCGGTGAAAACGTCGACACTACATAGTCGACTACAGCGTCAATATACGGCCGATTCGAGCGGTGAAACTCACCACGATCATCGCGGGGGATGTACCGACGAGGTTGGCATGCTTGGAATGAGGCAAATCGGCCGTCTACAGCCCGAGATATGCGGTTTTCGGTGCTTGGCCGCCTGATGACCGCCCTGGGGCCCTCTCGGTTAAAATGGTGGGTACCTCGTGAATTGCTTGGACGGCCGGCTCGGCGACGGCTACGGCGGAGGACCGTCGGCGTGTTGCGGCCGTGGCCGTGGCGACAACAAGATGGCCTCGATCCGGAACGTGGCACGGCTGCCTACCACCGGCCCGTTCCCGACTCCAGATCCATTCCTCTTCTGTGTGTACCATGTGGACGACTACCCCGCCGACGAGTCGGGGGGGAAGATGCAGACGGTATTCCCGGGGAACGGGGCCGACTTCGACCCCAACCCGCCTTACAGGATGTACCACGGGTGAGGATCTCAACTTTGGCCCGATCGTTCGGTCGGGGGATGTCCCATGAACTACTGACACCCCGCAACAAACACTCCATCGACAGAGACTATATCCCCGGCTTTCCCTCCCACCCGCACCGAGGCTTCGAGACGATAACAGCCACGACAGTCGGCCTCATCGACCACGCGGACTCTGCCGGGAACGCGGGTCGGTACGGCGACGGCGACCTGCAGTGGATGACGGCGGGGAAGGGCATCGTCCACTCCGAGATGTTCCCGCTCGTCCACCAGGCGCCTAGGGAGAACCCCCTCCGGCTCTTCCAGAGTGAGTATCTTCGATTATGCGTGTGTGCAAGCTCTTCTCCACTGACACGCATAATTGAAACGATTCAGTCTGGCTGAACCTCCCCGCGAGGGACAAGATGGCCGAGCCGTCGTTCGCGATGTTCTGGTCGGAGACCGTGCCGGTGTGGACGTCGGGGGACGGCAGGGCTTCGGTCACGGCATGGGCGGGGGATTACTTCCTGGGCGGCGGTGAGCAGAACAGACCGCCGCCGGACAGCTGGGCGGCTGATTCGGATAATGACGTCGCGGTCCTTCACATTAAGGTGCAGCCGGGAGGGCAACTGGAGGTCCCCAGATCTAATGAGGATGGAGTCAACCGAGCTCTTTACCTCATTGAAGGTCAATCAAATGGAGTTCTAGTCGACGGTAAAGCTATGAACGAAAGGGTCTGCATCACGCTCGACGCGTCGAAACCCGTTTCGATCAACCTGCCTGAATCGACGGGATCCAGCCAGACGGAGTTCCTTCTCATGCAGGGAAGGCCGATCGGAGAGCCTGTGGCGCAACACGGGCCGTTTGTTATGAACACCCAGCAGGAGATACACGAAGCGTTTCTGGACTACCAGCGCACGCGGTTTGGAGGGTGGCCGTGGGAGCGCGACGACATGGTGTTCGATCAGGGCAGGGGGCGGTTCGCCCTGGTTGGTGGGAAGGAGATCCGGCCAGGTGAACGAAAGGAAAATAAAGAGGAGTTGTGACATCATTTAATGTATTGTATCAACTAGTAAGCATGTGTCAAGTTTCAAGTCAGTCAAGTCGCTCTAGCTAGCAAATCGTTGTCCAGTTTTGCCACTTGGGCAGTCATGTATGGAATCGCCGGGAGATCAAAAATCCCCTTTCCGAAACCCGCCCTTCGGAACGATGTTGTCCCCGATCTCCCCGTAGACCTACCTTCTACAAGCCGTAGTAATCTAACGCCTTTCTGGCGCCGGGCTCTCCCCCATATTCCGCCTCTTTCAGCATCGTCATCCCCTCAGCCCTAATCTTTATCGACCGGCCCAGTTCCCCTGAGAGGCACAGGACACCCAGATGGTAAGCGGCCTCCGCGGCGATTGGGTCGTCGTCGAGCGTGAGCTCCCTGTACATATCGGCGGCCACCTCCGCGTTCTTCTCGCACCCCTCCCCCTCCTCCATCATCATGGCGACGTGAAGCATGGCCCTCCGCTCTCCCAGCTCAGCCGCCTTGCGGTAGTACTCGATAGACTTCTCGTGGGACGCCTCGAGGCCGCAGTCGCCGTTGTAGTGGAAGACGCCCATCTGGGTTAGCGCCCTGGGATTGTCCTGGGAGGCTGCCCTCGTCAACATCTCGAGGCACTCGGCGTGCTTTCCCATGGCGCGCAGGGCCATAGCCGTTGTGCACTGCGACGCTGCGTGGCCTTCCTCCGCAAGATCTTTGAACATTTGGAAAGTCTCCATGCCGTCGTACTGCTCGTGGTTCTTCTGCCTCATCCGGGCGTGCTCGTATCGTTCTTCCATTGACGTCATGATCGGCAAGAGGTAGTCGGCAGTGGCAGAAGAAGATCTACCGGTGGCCTCAAGTGTCCCAGGAAGTGTCATCGACCGTCGACCGTCGGACGGTGGAGTCAGGAGATGAATCTCATCTAAGTAAATGTGGTTTGAACAAGGTTGGAATCGGACTTCCGGTCAAGGGAGCCCGCGCCGCCGCGCCTCGCTGTACCAACCACCGACCGACTGTCCCCAACGTTTGTTCCCATGAACATGGGCTGCGATGTCGACGGAGCAAGACCCTGGATGCTTGAAAGCTTGTCGTCAGTCCGACTCGAAACGGCGCCAGCCCTCGGCTGACGAGAGGCCGACCAAGCGCCGAGGTCAAGGTCGGGGTTCCTCGCAGCACGTCACCCAGCGGCTGGATCGGCTGTGCGACAACAGCCTGCTGCACGTGCTCTCCTTTGCCGACTTGAAGTCCACGGTGCGTCTGACGCGATGCACCAGCAAGGTCCTCAAAGAACGGTTCGACCCGGCTGTCGATTCCGCCGACGAGTGCCGCGCCATCTGGCAACCGATCTTGTTGGATATGACAGGTAGGGGGGAAAGTGTCGGATTCGCGAGTCCCCTCGCAGCCATCGACTATCACATGAGGCTGTTGAAGATGGCGGTTACGCCAGGAGCGATCAAGCAGCGACATTACTCGGTGATGCCGCTTTCGGGCTCTTGGAAGTACAGCGGTGTTAATTTCCCACGTGGTGCGACTCTGGACGATCTTGAAATCATGTATCCATTTGATTTGATATCGCCCGGAATCGGGAGGGAGTACACCATAATTGACCCCAAGACTCATCGGGTCAACATCGGCGAGGATATTTTGGAGCATGCGGTCTGCCTCGAGGAGTCGTTGCAGAAAAAAAGGGCCATGTCAGACGACTACAAGGGACCAGAGACTCTAGAAAGCACGGTCCGTCAATACATTGAGCCTACGATAAAGCAAACATTGCTCGAAAGCAATCGCCATTCACTACGAAATGAAGTCATCGACAATGAATGGGACAACTATTTTGGCGAAAACTCTGCATTCAAGGCTAATCAAATTCCTGCCCAGTCGGTCAGAACAGGCACTTCCATGATTACCGTCCAAGATGAAAATATTCTGTTTTTGAGGATGGTATTTCCACAGAATATGCGAGGCAATGCAGGTGGCGTGGTGTGTATGGAGACGCTTGTCTACAGCCCTTCCGCTGCCGGTTTCGAGTTGACGCACACCTGCCAAATGGCAGGGCTGTGTGTTGGTCTTGATGCACGCCCCCCCAAAAATGATCTATTCGCATTTTTTGACGCGACAGATGACAGCCCGGACCAGGATAGGCGCGTCTTTCGGTATCCTCTAATTGAAACAGATCAGCAAGGGCAGATTTCTTCGTTCTACCCTGGACACACAGCAGTTTTCACTGCCCAGAATCCCGTGGGAGCTGTTCTTGGGATGGAGGAACTACTCTACATTGGAACTTCTTTTGGTCGTGTCGAGGTCTGGGACATCGCATCCTCAACTCGTTTGCGCTTTGTCACCTGTTCGATAAATGGGGCCCCGATAAATTCCAGGTTCAACAGCGTGTATCCTCTTAGCTTCGCGAACACGAGTCTTGGGTTTGTCGCCGAACAGAAGGATGAGGCAACAGGAATGGTGTTTTCTTTCTGGCAACCAGATGCTGTCTTAAATCAAGGTTTCAACGTGGCGGCCTTGCTTACTTATTCCAATTGCTTCCCTGTGGTGCGCTGTACAGACGAACGTGTTCTGATTTTGGCTTACGACGAAGTTGGTAACCTGTTTCTCGATGTGTATCTCATTCGCATCCACAGTCATGCCGAAACTTTGATTGAGGCTCTGGACGTCCAGTCCACCCCGCGAAATGTCAACCTGATTCAACCCACGGGAGGCCACAAAAATCCACTCTTTTTTGCCCAGCGAATCGATTTGAACCAACGCGTATTCGTCCAGAAGCTCGACCGAAGCAGTGCCTACACACCAGAATTCCTACATTTCTCTGTCAACCGACGGTTCGTAGCGGTCAATCTTCACCGAGGTCTAGGTGCTGGAGATCTGTTCAACCCTTCGGGAGACTGGAATGCTATGTCAGGCCCAGGAATACTCTTGTTGGATCTTGATGAGGATGGCATCAGTCTCAATGGCAAAGAATGAGCAGCAAAGCCGCTAGTTTTGTCTGCGCCTCAACGATATCCAATTCATTCAAATAAATTAATATGTGCACTAGCCAATGCCAACTCTGAGATCCACAAGCTCTCGTCGCCACCAAACACTTTTTTGAGCCAGAGGCCTCTAATCCGAACAGGCATGCTACAATAGGAATCTACGGGCGCCAAGAGCTGTGGTCACACGGTTTCAGACGGCCCCTACCAGCCTGTTGACGCTGCAGAGGTATTGAGGAGGGTTGCGTTTGGGCCCCGTCAAGATAATGAATTCGCGGTCCGGCACTGCGCTGCTGCGTGCATGGGTCGCGCTGGTCTGTTGTAGGTGGTACGTACGCGCATGCCAGAGGCACGAGGAAACCACTCGTGACGACCAGTTTAGTGAGCAAGCGAGAAGAAGCGGTTCGACCGCAAATCGAATTTTCTGCTGTCGATCTATCTTCCGAGAAAGATCTCCAACATCGACTGGAGGTTCTCCACGCTTACTACCGACGGAGAGGAAAGGTGCCCGATGGAGGGTCGTCCCTTCAACGCTTGCAGGAACAGCGTCGAGTTCGCCATCGTTAGAGGTTTTAGGATTCCTCCGCAGCATTGGATGGACGTAACAAACTTTTCTTCCCACCCGCCAATCCCTGGGTTTGCTACTGGAAATCGTTGAACTTGGCGCTTCCTTGTTGAATAGCTTTGAGTTGGAAATGGATTAGTTTTCAACTGACGTGCTTCACCATCCTCGACTTGCTTCACCATCCTCCTGGATTGACGTAACCCCTTCGGGGGCACACTTGGCAACAATGGAGGCCCGCCGAGACCAACACAGGGGCGAACTGTGTTGGTACTGGTCCGCCCGGATGCACCCCTTGCCGTATGGCTGGGGTTTCCCTAATCCATTTGTTTGGGCCAACGGTCATTCCACGAGGTAGGTGTGAATCAGCGCAACGGTATGATTACATGCTTTAGTAGGCAAGAAGGATGGACATACTTTTACCCCAAACGAAGAAATGAAACTAGATTGCTAGGACCTGTCAGTCGACTGTTGAAGTGTTTAGGTGATTATATGTTGCCATGACAATGTCGAACGACATGCTATCATCACACGTGCGCTTTATGTTGGTAAGGCTGCAGGTACAGAAGACACCGGCGGGCAGCGCTACCGACGGCGTCCAAGGTCTACCAGTCATCGGACAACTAAGCTAAGCTAATTCATCACATAACAGGGTGATTAGCGATTATGAGGTTGTCTGCATGTGCTGTGTTGGGCGGCTCGTACGTGTTGCGTGCGTCGATGAGGCTTTTCGTGGACCTGCTGAATCCACGTTGACCGTATGTCCAGCAGCAGGCCGAGACTACTGGCTCTTCCTACGCAAGTTCATGCATGAGAAGTTGGGATTTAGGTCCTCTCGTGGTGACCCTGACGTGTGGTTTAGAGAGTCGAAGCGCAAATCTGATGGATCCCTACTACGAGTCTACACAGACGACATCCTTGTTTTATCTAATAATGCTGAGAGTATCCTACTACGCAATGAGATTGGTGGAGACGGTGGTTTTGAGCTCAAACCAGGCTCGTTTGGTCCGCCGAGCCAATATCTTGGTGGTAAGATGTCGGAGGTCACTTTGCAAAATGGTCAGAAGGCTTGGAGCTTTAGCTCCGGTCAGTATGTAAGTAAAGCCGTTGCAAATGTGAAGAAGTACCTCCAGACGATCAACCGTGTGCTGCCTCGCCGCGCCGAGACGCCCATGGCTGCAAATTATCGTCCTGAGGTCGACATCAGCAGTCCAGAGAACTATCTTCGTCGATGGCTGCATACTACCACTCACTCATCGGACAGCTACGCTGGATTGGAGCTTGGACGGGCCGGCATTTGCTTGGAAGTCTCCATGCTGTCGTCTCATTTTGCTCTACCTCGTGAAGGGCACCTTGATCAGGTCCTCCACATCTTCGCGTACCTTGGAAAACACCACAATGCCTCGTTGGTGTTTGATCCGACCGAGTGGGACGTCCCCGAGGACGACTCCCGATGCAAGACTGGAACTTCTCTATCTATGGTTGAACATGCGTATTCTGGTCTTCGTTGACAGTGATCACGCTGGTGATGAGGTCACACGACGCTCTGGCACTAGATTCATTGTCTTTCTCAACAAGGCGAAGAAGCAGACCTCTTGCGAAACGAGCACGTACGGCAGTGAGTTCATTGCTATGAAGTCGGCGTGCGAGTATGTTCGAGGGCTACGCTACAAGCTTCGAATGATGGGTCTACGGGTTGACGAGCCAGCCTACATTTACGGCGATAACAAGTCAGTCCTGGCCAACTCGGGTAATCCCGGTGCGACGTTGAAGAAGAAGACATCAGCAATTGCCTACCACTTTGTTCGTGAGGGTTGTGTGAGCGATGAGTGGCGTACCACCGGATATGCTAACACCCAGACAATGTGGCAGACTTATTGGTTGCGACTACATGTTCATTGCCATAGCTTTCAGTTATTAGGATCAGGTTGAATCTGGTACCTGCGTAACGAACGTACCTTATTTTACCTAACCCCGCACAGCTTAAAAAGTGGCAACAAAAGTTGCCACTTTTTGTACAGGTGCACACTCGTGGGCCATTGCACTATGTTGGTTGAAAACCCATGAAAACATTTCAATTAGGGTCCAATTGAAAGGTCCCATACCTTCGATTGATATGAATTGACCCATGGTAGCCTCGGTGGCCATCGTTAGATTGGCATTGTGGAGTTCGGGAAAAGTGCCAAAGTGGCAACAAAAGTTGCCACTTTTCATAGTGGCAACAAAAGTTGCCACTATTTCTAAGTGGGCTCAAGCAGGCTGTAGTGGTCCGTTTTGGATGGTCCCAAGTATTCCAAGCTTGTAATGATATCAAAGGAGATGTTTTCTCACAATTCCGTCTTACTCGTGGGCTTATGACCACCAATTTAGCACCAAAAAAGCCACAAAAAAGCGTAAAAATAGCGTGAAATGAGCTATATCAGGCACTGATGGCCGATGATGGTCTGTTTTGGATATTCCAAGCATGTTTCACTTGATAGGACATACTTAGAGACGTTTTCTTACAATTCCATCCTATTTTAGGCCTTATAGCCTACAATTAAACACCAAAAACGGGGGGAAATTGACAAAATTGAGCATTGTGGCGGACGTAAGTCGCTCGTTTGCCCCCGTAAGGCGCCCCCCTTTTGTCCACACACTAGGGCCTATTCGACCACCACCCCGGTAAAGTTTTCCTTGCTTGTGGTGTCCAGAATGGCCCAACTGAAGAATATCTAATGCG
>JAAMXK010002172.1:0-13946 GCA_019693575.1 Thalassiosira oceanica | reverse complement strand
ACCCAGCACCGACTTGTGTGTTCACGCGAAGGTGGCGATCGGGGGAATCAACTACGTCCCGGAGCTCGGCCTGTACAACGGGGCAAGGGGAGAGATTGTGGATATCGTTTACAAAACCATGGCCGGCCCAAACAACAAGCACGAGGATCACCTACCAGCCTATGTCGTCGTCGACTTTCCGCACCTGAGGTTGCCGCCCTACATCGAGCCGTGGGATAGGCTGCACCCCACAGTGAGATTGATACAAAGTAGTTTTCTCGTCAACACTATGGCCCTCATCGATTGTTTGCCCCCCAAGCACGTCCCCGTCCCAACCAGAAGGGTGGACTGTACGTACAACCGGGGAGACCCATGCTGCACAGTGCGATACTGTCCCCTGGTGCTCGCTTGGGCAACTACGATTCACAAGTTTCAGGGCTACGAGGCGGGGTTCGAAGAGACAGACACCGTGAACAGGCTGATCATCAACCCCGGCGACCATTCCACCGAGATGGACAATCCAGGTATGTTTTACGTGGCCGCAAGCAGAGGCAAGACATTCGGGAAGCCGACCGCAGAAGAACCCTACCCCAAAGACTCAGCGGTGTACTGGAACGGACCGGTTTCCACCCAAAGCATCCAGACAGTCAAATACAAGCAAAACGGCGACGTCTGCGTGCTGGTGCAAAAAAGAGACGAATGGGTCGAGTATCTATATGACCGGGCGGAGGAGACAAAGCGAAGATGCAGCGAGGAGTGGAAAAGGCAAGCGACAGCCAGAGTCAAGACCGCGATAGAAGAGGAGCCGCTAGCTAGGCCAACACAAACTCGACAACAAGATCATCGGAATGATGCGCCAGCGCAATGAAAAGTGGAACGACCGAAGAAAAGCAGAATACATGGTTCCCACCGGATACTTTAACAGCTAAGGAATGTTTGCGACATGCAATTTTTTCGATCGATCCAATTTTTTTGCAACGAAAGTCCCCTTGGGATTTGTGAAAGCCCTCCGTCTTAATCGGTACAGCCTCTTGGGGATTTGTGGAAGCCCTCCATCTCATCGGTACAGCCTCTCCGAGTGGAATAAGGTGCAAACCGTTGGCAATTGGGGGGTCCTGGGACAGAATAGAATCGGAACAGCCCTCTCTAGTTATTTGTTAGCAAAAAAATGGTAAGCCGTATTAAGTTTTCCAGACTATGCAGCGGCAGGGGCCCCACAGTCTGAGAAACGTGAATGTTCGGGGGCCCTCGGCCGGACCAGCTCACTCACAACAAACAGGGGGACGGAAAGATTTCGAGTGAGTTGAAGACCATGTAACGACGAATTACCTGGGAGTCATCTCACTTGTGTGGGAAACCACACTAAACACCCTGCCAAACCAGCAAAACCCAACTTGCTTCTCGTTGGAAGATTCCGGTGAGTTTTGTGGGTTCTCCTGGAGTTCTCAGGAGTTCTCAGCAGTTCAGCCAGGAAAAGAAGGAGGGGGAAGTCGATTCAGAGGAAGGCGCCGCGTCCTGCACTACATCTCGACCAGCATGTCTGCCGCCCACCAGGCCTGTGGCTCGTCTGCTGAGTCGGCTGACCTGGCCGCCGCACAAAGTCTTCACCAGAGGTTGATGGCAAGCGGCCACGAAAGGCCAGAGCGCGAAAGGTGCCCGATTTGTTTCCTTCTAATTGAATTCGCCGTGAATGAGCATTCGAAGATAAACGTCTGCTGCATGAAGAGGGTGTGCAACGGCTGTGCCCAGCGAGGAATCTACGACAGTTGCCCATTTTGCAGGACGAACGTACCCGCCAACGATGCACCAATGCTCGCAATGATCCGGAAACGTGTCGACAAGGGCGACGCGGATGCAATCCATCATCTAGGTGACAAGTATCACCATGGGGGTCTTGGGTTGGCAAAGGATGTACCTCGAGCGATCGGACTGTGGACGGAGGCCGCAGAGCTTGGATCAGTGGAGGCGCATTACCAGCTTGGCTGCGTTTACTACAATGGCATTGGCGTTGACGAAGATCAGCCGAGGGGGCATTCGCCACTGGCAGCAGGCAGCAATGAAAGGGAACGGGCTTAGCAGGTACAATCTTGGCATTACTGAATATGAAAACGGGAACTATGACCTTGCACTGCAGCACTGGATGATATCTGCCAAAATGGGATATGAATATTCACTGAGTAACATCAAGGAAATGTTCATGAATGGCCACGCGGCCAAGGCACAATATGCCGAGGCATTGATAGGATATCGAGACGCAGTGGAAGAGATGAAGAGCCCCCAGCGGGAGGAAGCCAAACGGCTTAGCTTGAAGGCATTGATCAATGAGGCCAAGTAGCAAGGTATTCGCTGAGAAGGAATACATGATTCGCAGAAGAGTGAGATTTATCTTTAGTTTGCTGATAAAACAAAGAAGTTTAATGTTTTTATGAGTGTGGTATCATCCAAATTCCATCATTCTCCTCATTCTGACGGGTCTCATCCCCCTCATCCCATCAATCACTGGCTAGAAGTCATCCTCGGCAACCCATTTTCATTTCAAGACACAACACGGCAAAATATTTAAACTAAAATATATCTGAACTGGAATCCCCCCTTTCCTGTACATGCATTTGTTTTGGCTGTCCTTACAGAGGCCATCTGTTTCCTTTTCACTTTTTCTTTACACACCCTCTCTACATACGAGTCTGGACAATTTTATTTGAACTGACAGGATCAATCGTGTTACTGCCCAAAATGTGCAATCTTAACATGGTAAAATGACACATCCAAAACACCTTAATGGCCAAACCAAGCAGAAAATGTCTCCTGACCAAAGCAGGTCCTATGTCACAGTAGGGAATGCGAAGATTGGAAAGAAGTGGCCAGCATCGACTGGTGCGGTCCACACTCTCATCGCCCATAGCCAATGAGACTTCTTTTGTGAATCAATATGTTTCTGTGAGAGAAAAAACGAGCGACACCAACAGTGGGTTGAAATACCTTAATAACCAGTGGTAGCTAGTATAAATTTATTACCATTGGGGGCCCTAATTTTCTAAGCTGAAGACTGACTGCCACGCAGAAAAGGAGATCAATCGCATGATAGATAGAGACATCCGAGTCTTAACGAAGCACGTCATCTCACTCTGTAGGGACGGTCCCCTTCGTTGCTGGCAAGGTCAATGTATCTTTGATGTAAGTGACCTTTCTGTTTGGCAGGTATGCAGCTGTCAGGGGCTCCATGGAACTCAACTTCTTTGAAGGTACCAGGTTTTGGAGTTTGACTTGAGATGGAATGCATAAAGTTAAGTTTGGCTTGAGATGGGATGCATAAGGTCAAAAGGCGCAGGGAGTGGCCACTGAGGAGATGGAAATTATTTGAGGCTTTCAATTGCTTGTGAGGCATCACCTACCTAACACGAGAACGGCTCTTGCAACCAGTGTAAAGATAAACTCTGCATTGTGGAAAAGGCTCTGTAGTTTTGTCCTCTATCGAACCCCCTACCCTCATTTAGCAGGCGATCGAGATAAGTCAAAACTCAAACTCCGGGCCGGCGTTTGGCTTCCTCTCGCTGAGGGCTCCGCTTATCTTCCACAACGTCTCGATACCCGAATAATGCCTCGGCGTATTGTGCCTTGGTCACCTGGCCTTCCTTGAACAATTTCTTGATGTTATTCAGTGAATCTTCAAAACTCATCTTGGCTGCTATCATGTAGTGCTGAGCAGCAAATTGGCGGTTCCCATTAATAGCTTCAACGAGTCCAAGATTGGCCCGACTTAGCACATGCCCTTTAATTGCGGCCTGCTGCCAGTGGTGAATGCCCGTTGGTTCGTCTTCTTCAACGCCAATGCCATTGTAGTACACGACGCCGAGCTGGTAATGTGCGTCAATTGATCCAAGCTCTGCAGCCTCCGTCAACAGTTCTATTGCTCAAGAGACACTCTTTGTCAATCCAAGACTCCCGTGGTAATACTGGGTGCCAAGAAAGCTGATTGCTTCTGCGTCTCCCTTGCCGACACGTTTCTGAACCATTGCGAGCGCAGACGCGCGTAGTCGGCCGCTAGAGATGTCCTGCAAAATGGGCAGTTGTCGTATATCCCTCGCTGATATGCCGCCGCCAAGCAAGGTATTCGCTGAGAAGCAATGAACAATCTTGAGTTATGATATTCGTCTTAGTTGACAAAACAAAGCATCTCAATTTTATTTGAGTCTCTACGGGTGCAAACTACTTATTCTGCCAAATGTATAGGTCTATTTCATATCCTCTTATCAACAAGCCAGACTTGACCTCGTCCTCAAGTGTCCAATCTCATTGGGAGAATCTCTTGTCTACAATCTGAACCAAAGACTCGCAGGGAAAAAAGAAAGGACTGGTGACAAGGGCAAAAATCTGATCCATGATACTCACAGGGGAAAAAAGGAAGGACTGGCGACAAGTATAAGGGCAAAGATGCTGAAACTTTATGTGAGAGCCATGTTTTAGGAGTGGCTGAGGTGAGGTCATGGCAATAACAGGGGTGGACGAGATAAATTAAAAATGCAGATGACGCGACCCATTGATAGCTCTAATTGAAAATTCACTGTTTACAACCACAGCTTTCTCGGCGAGGACTGCAGCAGACAGATGCGCCACGGAACTTGTCATGATGCCATGTTTAGCAGCAAGTTGGGAGCTAAGGAGAACTTCAGCACACAATCTGGCAATACCTTCACTGGATGACACACTGTGACACAAGCACGGCGTTGAGATGGCTGCCAACTAACTAATTATTCTCACTCTGGATTTACTCTGCCAACTCTGCTATTTACTCTGGTCTACGCTTTCAATAGCTAATCTGCAAGTCCCCTCCCTCAAGTATGCCATCCAGCAAAAGTCGCCTGCTAGTCCATCTTTCATCACCCCAAGCCTTCTACCATTTTTGAATACAGCCAGCGTCCCGTTGTCGAGATCCAACAGCAAGCCTATGGCTACGTCTTTCTCGCCTTCCGATGAATCCATCCCGTCCCAGTCCATATACTCAAGGCCATCGGAACCACTTTCTAGATAATGGCAGGTTCCGCCAATGATGTCATAGACGCAGCAAATTGTTGAACCGTCCCGTCTGCCGTAAATGGCCAGTAATTATGCCGCCGCACTCCGTTCCAACCAGCGACATCAACTGGTCTCACGATCCCTATTCGGAAACTTTCCAAGCCTGTGTCATCGTGGCCAATGCCATTCATGTGGAATACGGCATAGTGTTTGCCCTCGGACATGACGAAGCTGCTGATGGCAGTGCAAACAACTTCAGAACCAAGTTGAACAGTGCTTCAGAACCAAGTTGAACAGTGCTTTCGAGCGTCACTCTGGACAAGTCCCCGCCAACGTATTTGACTTTGTCGGCGCTCATTGCCGAGCCCAACAAATGATCGGACCGCAACAGCACCCTCTGCAGTTCTAGCCGGTGTAGCGGACGCCCTTCCCTCCTCAGCACCCCGCCCTTCTCGGACGCGGTCGCGGCTTCGTACCACTGCCGGGGCGACCTCCTCAGACAGCGACCAGAACCCCCGCCGCATGCCGACTGGAGCGCCGTAGAGCTTGCTCGTGAGGGCCAAGTTGAGGAGGTCGTCCGACGCGAGGTACGACGCGTACCTGGCGGCTACGTCGGCGGAGAGCGAGGTCAGGCAAACTGTGCTGCGGTCCGTCTTGACGCGCTTGCGCTGCTGATGTGTCGGCTCCGCAGCCCGCTGACCGCCGCCGAACAGACCCGCAACGGCGGAGTCGGCCTCCCGTAGACAACTGTCTGCGGTTGATCCGTTGAGGAACCGGTCCATCTGGGCGATCCACTTGCCCCGGAGGCGATCCCGTTCGGAGGCCAGCGGAGACCCGGTGGCTGCCGGCTAGGCTGCTGCTTGCATGGCGCTACTTCCGCGGTCTCCCCGTGCTGCCTGTGTCCTGGTGTCCCCCCCTAATGCTGTCTGTCCGTGCTTCTGCACACGGACCTCAGGCCAACCTACCCGTCGACCTTCGCGCAACCACCCAGGCTCACCCACCCCGCCCCCTTCGACGTCGTCACCAGGCCTCCGCCAGTTGACCATCGCAGGAGGAGTTAGGAAGGAGGAGGAGAAATAAAAGGGGGACGGAGTCGAAAGATTCCGAGTGAGTTGAAAACCATGTAACGACACAACTACTTCTAAACGACTAACGAATTACCTGGGAGTCATCTCACTTGTGTGGGGAGTCCTGGATTTGGGCTTGGATCACCCTTCCCAGGACCTCTGTAAGATTGGGGCCCTGCCCCCTGCCCCTCCCAACGAATACTGCGTGTGAGGCGCGGGCCTCAGTCTCTGGCCGCCAGCGGGGGAGGGACCCGGTGGGCCGGGCTTGGATCGGGAATACGGAACCTACTCTTACAGGGGAGACGACTGGGAGAAGTCCAGCGTCAAGGCACGGGCGATCAGAGGAAGACGATACGTCGTGCGCTGAGCAATCCATGTCCAATGCGTCCGAAGCTTCCCAGGCTGGTTCGGCCGGGTCGGCCGGCCACCCGGCCGCACAAAATCTCGAGCGGGCGTTGATGACGAGCGGCCACGAAAGGCCAGAGGGAGACGTGTGCCCGATCTGCTTCGACCTAATCGAATTGCCCATGGCCAAGCATTCGAAGATAAATGTCTGCTGCATGAAGAGTATGTGCAACGGCTGCATTATGGCGGCACATCGGCGAGGCATGAACGATATTTGCCCGTTTTGCAGGACACCCTTACCTGGCGACGATGCATCGAAGCTCGCAATGATACAGAAACGTGTCGGCAAGGGCTACGCAGAAGCAATAAGCTCTCTTGGCAACAATTATTTCCATGGGGAGCTTGGGCTTGCAAAGGATGTACCCCGAGCGATCGAACTGTGGATGGAGGCCGCAGAGCTTGGATCAGCTAACGCACATTACGAACTCGGCATCGCGCATTACTTTGGCAAGGGTATTGAAGAAGACGAACCAAGGGGCATTCGCCTCTGGCAGCTGGCCGCAATGAAGGGGCATGTGCTAAGTCGGGACAGTCTTGGAGTCGTTGAAGCTATTAATGGGAACCGCCAACTTTCTGTGCAGCACTGGATGATATCTTGGATGCACATTTCCAGCTTGGCCACAAGTACTACACTGGTAAGGGTGTCGAAGAAGACAAGCCCAGGGGCATTCGCCACTGGCAGCAGGCTGCAATGAAAGGGGATGCGGAAAGCAGGGCCGTGCTTGGCGTTGCTGAATATCAAAATGGGAACAACGAACTTGCAGTGCAGCACTGGATGATAGCAGCCAAGAGGGGTTTTGAAAAGTCACTGAATGCCATCAAGGATATGTTCAAGGAAGGCCAGGCGACCAAGGCACAATACGCCGAGGCATTGCTAGGATATCGAGACGCCGTGGAAGAGATGAAGAGCCCCCAGCGGGAGGAAGCCAAGAGACTCGGAGTTTGAAAGCATTGATCAATGAGGCCAAATAGCAAGGTATTCGCTGAGAAGGAATACATGATTCGCAGAAGAATGAGATCTATCTCTAGTTTACAATGCAAAAACTACTTTTTTATGATTGTGGTGTCGTCCAACTTCCACCATGCCCATTCTGACGGGTCTCATCTCTCTCACCCTATCAATCAGCTGCTGGGCTTGAAGTCATCCTCGGCAATCCATTTTCATTTGAATAAACAACATGGCGAATTATCTGAACTAGAATCCCCCCTCCCTGTACAACATTTGATTTGGCTGCCCAATAGAGTGACGAGAAGCATGCCATCTCGCTGTAGGGACTGTCCCCTTTGCTGGCGAGGTCAATGTATCTTTGATGTAAGTGACCTTTCCGTTTGGCAGGTATGCAGCTGTAAGGGCCCCAAGGAACTCAACATCTTGCTTTGAAGGTACCAGGTTTAGGAGTTTGGCTCGAGATGGGATGCATAATTTCAAAAGTCAGAACGGCCACGGTGCGGTGGAGAGATTATTATTTGAGGCTTTCAACTGCTTGATGAGGCACCACCTGCACGAGAAAGCACTCTTGCAATCATGACCGGTTGGCCTTGTTCCGTTTAGAAATAATGATTGTGGAATGATGGCTTGCGAGAGACTTTTTAGGTTCTTCCCTATGTACAAACAAAGAAAGCAAAAGCCCACGTGGTAGCGAAGTTAATCAAGCTTCCTCTCAACTGAACAATACCCCACCTTCATCATTCTTGTTCGATCGAGATAAGTCGAAACTTAAACTCCGAGCCGCTTTGCTTCCTCCCGCTGGGGGCTCTTCATCTCTTCCACGGCGTCTCGATACCCGAACAATGCCTCGGCGTACTGTGCCTTGGTCGCCAGGCCTTCCTTGAACATTTCCTTGATTTTATTCAGTGACTTTTCGTGCCCCATTTTGGCCGATATCATCAAGTGCTGCACAGCAAGTTGGTAGTTCCCATTAACACGTTCAACAATGCCAAGCATGCGCCTGCTTTCCACATGCCCTTTCATTGCGGCCTGCTGCCAGTATTGAATACCCCTTGGCTGGTCCATTTCAGTACCCTTGCCAAAGTAGTACACGACGCCGAGCTCGTAATATGCATCCAACGATCCGAGTTCTGCAGCCTCCGTCCACAACTCGATCGCTCGAGGGACGTCCTTTGCCAGCCCAA
The DNA here is from genome assembly GCA_019693575.1 of Thalassiosira oceanica. NCBI lineage: Eukaryota > Bacillariophyta > Thalassiosirophyceae > Thalassiosirales > Thalassiosiraceae > Thalassiosira > Thalassiosira oceanica. The sequence goes on along the minus strand of JAAMXK010002172.1, from coordinate 5,349 downwards.
GACTCCCATATAAGTACTTGTAACCTAGATGGGTGATTGCGTCGGCATCGCCCTTGCTGACACGTTTCTGAATCATCGCGAGCTGGGATACCTCGTCCGACGAGCGATACGTCCTGCAAAACGGGCAGCCCTTCAATCCTCGCTGACTTGCCGCCAAAATGCAGCCATTGCACACCGTCTTCATGCAGCAGACATTCATCTTTGAATGTTGGCCCGTGGGCAATTCGATTAGGTCGAAGCAGATCGGGCACCTGTCTCCCTCTGGCCTTTCGTGGCCGCTCGCCATCAACCGCAGCTGAAGATCTCGTGCGGCCGTGTCGGCCGGGTCGACCGACACAGCGGCGGAGTCACCGGCCTGAGCGACGGAGTCGGCCTCTTTTGGCATCACGACAGAAGCCACCGGCGTGGGCGTGGCGTGGGCGGCGGCTGGCAGCAGCATGCAGCCTTTGTAGCAGCAGCCAGCAGGGCCGGACCCTGTCCGTGCATAGGGCGACCCAACGCATTCAGAGCGAAGCGGGTTAGCGTGCGTCCCCCACAGAAACTATGCGATCGATGCTTTGAAAACCACCCGCTGGCCACGTCGCCCGTAGATAGAGCTTCACCCACGTCGCTCACCAGCGAGACAGGAGGACGGCGAGGCGAGATGAGAGGCGACAGGACGGAGCTGGAGAGTGCCGACCGAACAGATACAAGACCCAAGACTCCCGGTAGCGAGCCTTTGCGGCAGCGAGAGAAAGATGCACCGTTATCCCAACTTACTCATCGCAATCACTGCGTTGCTCTGCTCGCGAGCGGCCGAGTGCTTCGTGGCCCGGCCGCGGGGTCCCTCGACGGGCGCCGGCAGCAGCGGAAAGATACGCCGGCTGAGCGCCGAGAAAGAATCCACGCTGTCGAGGGAGAACTGGACGTACAACCCGTTCGACAAGGACGATCTATCCCCCCTCGACACTCTGCTCCGCCGGGGCCCCATCCCCCTCGGAATCCGCCTGCTCCGTCCGGAGAAGTACGAGGAGGCCGTCGCGAACTACATGAGGAAGGACGGGTGCGACCGGGCCACGGCCCAGAGGTCGATGGACGCGTACTTCAAGGACCCGAACGGCTTCGTCATCAGCAAGCAGCGGCAGAGGGACCTGGGGGAGAGGGTGGGGGACATAAACGCGCCCACCGGCATCGCCAAGCGGCCGGTCTTCAGCGCGCTGTGGGCCACGTTCTGCTTCTGGCTGTTCTTCGTCTTCTTCCCCACGAGGATCGACGAGCTGGGGGGGATCAACCCGAGCTTCGCGCGGGGCGGCGTCTGCAATTTGCCCGTGAGGGATGTTTCCGGGAAACTGGTTTGTCCCGATGACAGCTACCTGTCCGAGTAGGAGTGCAATGTACAAGAAATTGAAGTTCCGTCGCGATAGAAGAGATCGCACAAGGGTTAAAGTAACAAATTATGTATTCGATCAAGTCTCCATCGGAGGCGCCGAGGGCATGCTGCTACAGTAGCTAGATGCCACGCTCATTTCGGAGTGACACTGGCTCACGGAACCCGCCCCCGCCGATAGGGAGACCGGGACCGCCGTGGCAACCGTATGCGTGGACGAGACGGCATCGTCGCCCACGACAGCGGGGACGATCGGCCTGAAGCGAAACGATAGGCCGCTGTACACTCGGTCCGACTCCACCGATTTCAGCGAGACCGAGATGCCGTACATGAAGAGCTTGTCGGTTGCGTAGTCGAGAAGGTCGCGCCACTCGTGCTCGATGTGACGACCCAAGCGACTCTTCTCCTCTTGTACACGGAGCACCTTGCTCACCGTATCGTCGTGGCGATGAACCGATGACAGTCTTTCCTTTGTCCTGGACAGTCTTTCCGCCTCTTCGGCCGTGATCTTCGTCTCGTCCCATATCTTCGTCCAAACCCTCCTGCCGACGCCGAGGGATGCCAATTCGGCCGGGATGGGTTTGCGCGGCCACGAAAGCCGGGAAGTTCCTCTTCGGTAGGTTAGCGCAAGTTTGTTCGGGCGAAGTCGTGACGCGTCGCATACAAACGCGATTCCGTAGACTGACTTGCCGTCCTTGTCGGACGAGAGCAGATCAGCCGAGGTTACGCCATATTGCTCGAAGCGACTCATGCAGCACAAGCGGAATTCCTGCCAGATCTGAAGACTGCCGTCATCGATCTTGCCTTTTGCAGCGTCCTTCAGTCTTTCGGCCCTCTTCGATGTTGCGGCGAGTGTATTCTGCGGTAGAAATAAACGTTCAATAGGTACTTATTGGGAGATCGCTCTCATCATAATCGAAACTTGCTCACCACAAACCCATTGTCGAGCCCGGCTTTGCCTCTCTCTCGCGCGTGAATGCGATCCGCCAGCTTTTCCGCGGCATCGTAGACGTAGTGCCACGATGCCTCGGGCACGTCGAGCCTTGCCAACTGTCGCGGCATTTTCGACCTCGATGGGTAGATAGTCCAGCGTTGATCATTCACCCGTCGCTTCGCGTTGTCGTGGACTTCCAGAGTGAAGTCAGATGTGATCATCGTAGGCGGCATCTCACTTTGAACACTTCACTTTGACGACTCTTTTTATGGCGTCGATTCATCGACGATCTACTAATTTGGTCTTGGGTTACATACAGAGTGGCCAAGAGGCCGAGAGATAAGGGCGTCCCCCCTGAGGCGGTTCCAAGTTAAGTTCAATTTCCGTATCCGGATTTCAGAGAGGGGGAGAACTTTTGACCCCCAGTGATTTCGCCCCCAGACACTAGTAAGTACTAGTAGTAGAAAAGGGGGCTCCCTTTTACTGCGATCAAAATCAGCGACTCACGGTGGATGAGAGCCATAGGAGCGTCATTTTCATGCTCCTATTGTAAGTTTGAATACAATGATAGATTTGATAGATTGAAGATTCTATTGTAAGTTTGAACTTACGATAGTGTAGGTAGGGACATAGTGGTCAGGGGGGCGAGCGATAAAGGTGCTCCCCAGGGAGGGGGACTGGTGGGACTGGTCCACTGCACAAGTTAAGTTGACTACGAGGTATTAATTACTTTGAAGTGAATTTTGTAAGGTTCTTTTGGCCGTCGTAACTCGGCCAATAATAGGAGTTTCGAGGCCGGACAAAGACGGGTATCGTTGCTTCAATACCTTTCGATCTCAGATCCAGAACCATATTGCGATCGGGCTCTGATAAATGCATCTATTATTCGACGCCGCTGAGACGAAAATTTGTCGATTCACTTCAAAGTCATACTCTAGTTAAAGTACGTATTTAGTTAGGTAGGAAAATGTAAGGTTTGATGTGGCGTCGGTCGCGCGCGGCGTGACGGCTCGACTACGTGAGTGCGCGCGGCGGAACCTTACACTTTTATTCGCTTCAATCATTGTGAATTCACTTCAAAGTAATTAAGACCTCGTACTGTCCTGGACAGAGGGTTGACATCAGCCTTGTGAAGACGAGGGAGGGATAATTAATTTTTCGGATATGTGCCGCCTGGAGCTGGACCAGGTGTTGCCGATTTTAGACAGCATCATTGCCAACGAGGAAAACACCGTTCGAGCTCATCGCCTCCATTCTCTTCTGCTCGAACGTAATACTTGCATTGGAAAAGAACGACCTCAGCACGAGACAATGGACGACACGATAGTTGTCTTGCCAGACCAACCCCTTCGGTTGCACTGTCCATTAACCCGAACAGCAGAACGCCAGCAGCAAGACCCCGATACCAATTTGCCGACCGAAATATCCCGACTGCTCTCACTGAACTTAAGTGCTGACCAAGGCCTGATGTTAAGCCCTGCAGAGGGAGGAAGAACGCCATGTAATGACGAGTTCCATGGGCGCCTCCCGCGCTCAGTCTCATGGTCGACATGAAGACGGTGCTGAGGAGAAACGCGCCAATGAGTAACGACTTAAATGCTCTTCGAGTTTGCTGTCCGACGCCCCTCGATACCTGGGCAATGCAAGTCGACTGTTCCACAGCAGACCAACGCACAAGACACACCTGCTGCTGGAATCAGCCACGTGCCGAACAAGGACGCAAAGGACCCGAAGAAGTGAGGTAGACCACACTATTCAAATTTGATTTATACCGCATATTTAAGGACTAAGATGGCAACCGTTCGTGGTTCCCATCTTTCGAAGCTTCAAAATCCGAGCCGTTTAGCTTCCTCTCGCTGGGGACTCTTCGTCTCTTCCACGGCGTCACGGTATCCTACCAATGCCTCGGCATACTGCGCCTTGGTCGCGAGGCCATCCTTGAACAATTTCTTGATGCCATTCAGTGACTGTTCGCATCCCATTTTGGCTGATATCATAAAGTGCTGCACAGCGAGTTGGTGGTTCCCATTTTTATATGCAGTAGCGCCAAGCACGCGCCTGCTTACCACATCCCCTTTCATTGCGGCTTCCTGCCAGTGGCGTATGCCTCTGAGTTTGTCTTCTGCGACACCATCACCCATGTAGTACATGCGGCCGAGATGGCAGTGTGCATCCAATGATCCAAGCTCTGCGGCCTCCGTCCACAATTCGATTGCCCGGGGGACGTCCTTTGCCAATCCAAGCTCCCCATGGAAATACTTGGAACCGAGATGGTTCATTGCTTGAGCATCGCCCTTGTCGACACGTTTCTGTATCCTTGCATGGTCAGATGCATCGTCGGTCGCGAGGGGCGTCCTGCAAAACGGGCAAATATCGTTCATGCCTCGCTCGGTTGCCGCCATAATGCAGCCATCGCACACCCTCTTCATGCAGCAGATATAAATCTTTGAATGCTCACGCATTGGTATTTCGATCAGGTCGAAGCAGATCGGGCACACGTCACCCTCCGGCCTTTCGTGGCCGCTCGTCATCAACGCCCGCTCGAGATTCCGTGCGGCCAGGTCGGCTGGCTCGACCGAACCGGCCTGAGCGACAGCGGCAGCCTCGGTTGACATCACGGCGCGGCGGCGTCTAGTCTTCCTCTGATCAGTCACCCGCGAGTCGGCAGAAGTCCCACAGTGTGAGAGCGCGGTGACGGCAGTGGCGGGGGACAAAGACTGGCAGACTGGCAGAGTGCAACAAACTGCAACAAAAACAAGAGACAGGGGAACGCGGGCTGGCGTGCGTCCTCAACAGAAAATCTGCGAGCGGTGTTTTTGAAACCACCCGCCTGCATGCACCGAAAGTCAACAAAAACTCGTGAAAGAACTCAGGGCTAAGTAGCTAATCATAAATTAGAGAGAAGTCATACACATCATATTGAGAATTGTGCTTGGTTGACCTTCATACATCAAGCTGGGGTCAAAAGTTATAACTAGAGGGCTAACTAGAGGTCAAGATGGGTTGTCATAGCACGCCACGCGCGTAGCCGAGGAACTCGCCCACGCCC
>JAAMXK010002165.1:8690-20290 GCA_019693575.1 Thalassiosira oceanica | reverse complement strand
AGAGGGCACTCGGCCGAGCAGGATAGACCCCGTCGTCGCCCCGAACACCGCTCGCAGGTCTGAGAAGGTCACACAGGAAAAAAGTTCATCTCTTACTAGCTAGCTAGCTAACACGAATCCCAACCTGAGTGAAGAAATACACGTGGAATCTAATGGGTGAGATTCTTGCAGCAGCCCACGCGACGCACCCTACAATACCCGCCGCGATGTAAATGTATTACTTAGGATACCGGTATGGATTAGGTATGCCTACTGACGGATGCTAGGTGTAGGTAGAACCGTAATGTCTCTACTAAGGAAACTCTCATACTCTGAATCCGATATGGTTGCTCGCTAAAGAACATCTATCGTACTTGGATAACCGCATTCAGCCTTTAAGGCCAGCTCTCAGAAAGCCTCATGTATTGTTCTAATCCAAGTCCTCCCGATGGATTCTTCCGGTATGATTCAGAAATAGGGACACCCGACTCAGTTCGGCTCGACGTGCGCCACCGCACGTCATTGCAGCGCGCGTCAGGCGCAACAAGTCCACCCTTCTAACAATGGGAGTGGACACGGCGACACCACTTGGCGGCGCCACGGGTCGATCCTCGACATCGGCCAGCGGAGATGGTTCTCGATTTGTTTGCGTCACAGCCTAGCTACGTCCCAGCATGTCCGAAGATGTACTGCTCTCCTGGCTTCAGGCCGGCAATGTGCCGACAACAGATCAGGAGAAGAATGATAAGTTTTTCATCTTCACCTGTGCCACCCTCGAAGCATCCGAGACTCTCCCACTCGCTGAACTTGAACGCGAGAAGAGGAACATAGTGGTTGAGGCCTCTGCCAATCTGTCTTTAAAATCGGATTGTGAGGCCTTCCGCGACGAATATCAACGTATCTACGAGATGGACGAATATACGGTGCAGGCTTTGCGCAAGTACACTCGTCGGTACAACTGGGACAGCCTCAAACTCATCCATCGACTGATTCCGCGCTCTCAGTTTTACGTACCATTAGCGGACAGGTGGCGGACCTCGCACGACTCCCTTGAAGGCTCCATAGAGGCACTTTGCGCTCACATCAAGTGTCATTTGGAGCAGCCGGCTCAGCCTTTCCGCTCGGGGTGTTTACGCGTCTTGACATTGGCACAGACTACAATCGAACAGTCTGTCCGTGACTTCGCGCATCTTAATTCGACGTATTTTCGCCTCGCTCGTCTCATGACTGGCAACCCAACTCCCACTGCAGATTGGGACCACGAAGAATGAGAAATTATGGAATGCTTGCTGGGTCACCTGCACAACGTGGATTCAGCGATTGGCGATCTATTTTGTCGTATCGAGGAAGACGCGGACTCTAACGCCATGGCTTGGGACGACAAGACCTCCGAGCAGGAGCTCGAAGAAAACGATGATGAGCCTGTCGACGTTGCGGTTGATCAAACTGCGATGGCCAAGCTAGAGGCAAAGCTTACCACCGTAAAGGCCATGCACGTGGCCGCGCTCGACGACGCGACAGCACTCGTGGCCACGCTCGACGACGCGAAGGCAAAGCACGCGGCCGAGCTTGACGACACGAAGGCCAAGCATGCGGCCGAGCTCGACGACGCAAAGGCCACACTCGCGGCCGAGCTTGACGACGCGAAGGCCAAGCACGCGGTCGAGCTCGACAACACAAAGGCCCAACACGCGGCTGAACTTAACGGCGCGAAGGACAAGCATGCGGCATAGCTCGACGACGCGAAGGCCAAACAGTTGGGCAAGTTGTGCAAAAAGTTTTTTTTGACTTGGCAGATGAAGTCATACACAAGGAGGACGACCTCATGAAAAACGTCACCGTCGCCAGGGAACCTACCGAATCCCTAGCGATCCAAACCGACCCTCCTCCAACAAGTTGTAGCAGTAGAGGGTCTTCTGGGTCCAACCTTGCGTCGAGGATGGCCAATGAGCCCGGTACATCACCACGGGCAGCGGCAGTCGCATCTCCATGACAGACACCACTGTCGTCGTGTGCGCCTTCTTTGAAGACGACAGCCAACAAAACTAACAACTCTCTACAGAGTGGAAAGGGGAAGGGCGCCCCTGCTACAGCTCCTCCTCGTCAGACAGGTAGACAGTCGGGTAGAAGGGGCGTGATGGGTCCAGTGACGATACTGAAACGGCAAGATGTTGACGCCGGGACCACAGCTAGCGAACATGGCTGTCTCCTAGTTGGGACGGCGTATGCACTTTCTCTCGAGCCGCCAGCACCAACTATGCCAACGCCTCGCGAGGATTCGCAAGCTGAGAAGCCGCCACTGAAGAGCGGCAAGACACAAAATAACCCAGGCACGACCACCGTCCGTCAGCGAGGGCGAGGTGCCCCTGCCGTATTATTTCGGAAACGTGAAGATACCCGGGGGGAACTCATACGCCGAGAGTTGATGAACCTGAAAGTGCACTCCTCTCGGCATGACGCGGAACTGGCTCGTCTCACACACGCAAAGCTACGTTATAGGATCGGCGTCCTCCAGCAGCAGAACACCTGTCTCAAAATGGAGCTGGCACGATCTGCCGAGTTGAGCTCTGTACCCACCGTTGATAAACGGTGCGAACGACGGCGACGTAGTTGACGACATCAACGCGGATGCGTTTGATGGGGGGGCACTGCTACCGACGGGCGAAGTCAAGGTGGCTCTGATGGCGAATCGGGACAATATTTCCACGTTACAATCTGTTCTCGCAACACCTTTGAAGGCATTTGCTCCAGCGCATACGAGTTCGGATGATATTTGGCAGATTGAAACTACCAATCAACATGAGTCACAGGATCCTGAAGGTCTACCTCCCGTGCTGAGGAGGAAGAGACGTCGCGCTCGAAAGCACAAACGAACACGACGCCGTCCAGGACAGCCAAGAAGAGCCGTTCCTGACACTCTCCTGTGACCCCACCACACTGCTACGCCAGGGTGCGACATCAAGCTGCGAAGGAGTTTCAAGCAGTATTCACAGTATTCCACTCCAAACCAGCTGGTTGTCGTCCAGTCTCGGGATTCGATTCTATCTGGGATCGCACTGCGACGAAGCGAACCCGACTTTCGACGTGTTACGTTGCAAACGAAGGAATTCTCCTTAGACAGACAAAGGCCGAGGATCAGAACCTACGCGAGCTAGTCACGTCAAGGACGTATCCTTGAGACCTCTACTGAGTTTATATTCGTGGCCAGTTCTATCACAGAACTTAACATGGATTCAGCTTATTCGGTTTTGTGGAAGTGGTAACGTGGGATTTTTTGTTTTGTTTGACTATTTTATACAGCACTACAGTCTACGACCTTTGGACGAACTTTGATTCTGTCGTGCACTTGCATGATATTACATATTGAATACGGTGGACCTCCAAATACGCCAGTTGCGGTGGCATAACACGAAGGGGGGGACACTAAGCCTTGGTAGAGTTCATCACACTCTGTTGGGAATCACACATCCAGTCAGGTTTCAATATCCCAGTCTTTTCGATATTGCGATCGGCAGAAATGGAATTGAGGGGGGGTATTAGGATACCGGTATGGATTAGGTATGTCGGTGTGGTGGAGTATACGATAAGACGGCATAGAAGATGATGGCGTAAACGCCAAAAGGGTCAGTGTGTGTGTGTGTCGGTGTGGTGGAGTATGGATTAGGTATGCCTACTGACGGATGCTAGGTGTAGGTAGAACCGTAATGTCTCTATGTAGTACAGGAAACTCTCATACTCTGAATCCGATAAAATGATGTTGAAATGCGATCAACAAGTGTCACTATATGAGAACCCTGGTAATCGTAATGAGAACCCATGAGTCTAGTGCGAAGAACACATGCAAGTCTACCACTCGTAGTAGAGTGGCCACTATAATAAGGCTATTGCTCTAGTAGAGTTATCTTAGCGCGCGGCATCGGCGACGCAGCGGGCTTGACGAAGCGGGCAGTGGGCTTGTCTGCCGATGCCGGCAAGACGTGCCTCTTAATCGGATTCGCATCGGACGGACCTCTTCGGTCGTCGTAGATATATCGTTAAAAGCGATGGGAGGCTTTCTTTCTTTGGCAGTGTTTTCAACTCTCGCCTCCGGCTCCGTAAAAGTAGCCGTCCTCCCGAAATAAACTCGATTGGCTGAGGATCGGCCGGCCGTACTTCCGGTCTTTCGGTTTGCTGTCGCCTTTCTACTGAGCTCGTCCTTCCTCTCCCCAGATCGATTGCAAGAACACAACGCGGGGCAAGGTTGGTATCACGCACAGAGGCTGCATCGACCACAGTATCGAGAGAGCTGACGTGACCGCTTCGGGAGAGGAACGCTAGTGGCGCCAGAGCACGGTGGTAGAACGTGGTCAAGAATCGAGGCTACATCTCCAGCGAACCTCCTCGGGCCGTCGTAACAACGTCCTCTTCGGACCATAGTAACTTCATCTTGCGATGATGATCTGCGGGGCGTGCGAACGCAATCTGCCCGAAGAATCGTACAACGAGGAGCAACGGGGTCGCAGACAGAGCATCAGGAGGTGCGAGGAATGCGTGGCGGGGCGCAATCAGCTGGTGCTGATGAAGAAGGGCCGCGCGAGGTCGGAGGAGGAAGAGTGCCCCATCTGCAACCTGCCGTTGCCCCTCGATCGAACGCAGTCATGCTTTCGGATGTGCTGCATGAAGAGAGTGTGCAATGGCTGCGTTGTGGCAACTCGCAAACGAAATCGCGGCTTTTGGGACTGTCCATTTTGCAGGGCACCTACTCCAACAGATGAGTGCCAAAGCCTCGCCATGATCCAAAAGCGAGTTGGCGCAGGCAATCCTGTTGCAATGTACTTTCTGGGTTGTCAATATCAGTTTGGGCACTTCGGTTTGGAGAAGGACGTGACGAGAGCCGTCGAATTGTACGAGCGTGCCGCCGAGCTAAGTTTCGAAGGAGCTCACTTCAATCTGGGCTGTCTTTATGATGAGGGAATAGGCGTGCAGAAAGACACTGCCACGGCGATCCGACATCACGAGGCAGCAGCAATGTGTGGCCACGTTCACGCCAGATACAACCTTGGCTGCGAAGAAGGGAAAGCCGGAAACTATGACCTTGCTTTGCAGCACTTTCTCATAGCTGCCAATATGGGATTCCAGGATTCGCTTGACAACGTCAAGACAATGTTCATGGATGGCCTCGCGACCAAGGCCGACTATGCAGAGGCGTTGCGTGGTTACCAGAGTGCCGTCGCGGAGATGAGAAGCCCCGATCGTGACGAAGCCAAGAAAATTTCCCGGGGAGACCAAGCCTTCGGCGGCTTCGTCGATCTTGGGCCTTGAGTGTGAATCGTAAACATATCAAGACCCTGCGACTCTGCAAGACAGTTTAGGCCCTAAGATTGGGTCAGTATGTACTAGAACATGATTATCTTCCAAAGACAGACCATGTCAGACATGGTCTTTGTGTATCCACCAAAGCCGGTGGCGACCGGCCTTCGATCTCTCTTCTTCAGCGTTGGATTCACTTGACAACTATTTGTGAGGTACACTCAAACACGATTCCCAGCGAGCGCGTTTCCTCTCGCCTCTGTGGGTCTAAGAGGTTAGATGTGTCTTTTCCCGACTTGGTTTAGTCCTCTTAGGGTCGGGATGAATCCTGTTGGAACAATGGTCAATCATGGGTCATCAGATGCGGCTATTATGTCCGCAACTGGAGCCAATACCTGTTGTCTACCGTCTCCGCTGGCGCCCTCATCGTTCCTTGGCTGCATCTCCGACTGCGTCACGACCTCGCCGGTCCCCTCGTCGAGCACCACATTCACGCAAGGTTCGCTCCCGCAGAGCTCGGCTCTTGTCGCCGCTGTCGCTCCCGCCGCCCGTGTTTGGACTCGGCGATGAGCGTCCAGGGACGGGATTATTGTCACCTAAATTTGCACCACTGCTCGTGTCGGACTCAACGATGAGGCTTGAGTCGTTCGGGGGCGAGGTGAGCTCGAGGGGGCCACGTCCAGCACAGCCTGTCTTCAGCTGTCGGCGCTTCGACTGTTGACGACGCGTCGCCGGCCGGGGAGGCCGCTAGGTCTCTCCCTTCAACTTGCGAATTTGAAGCCTCTGTCCCATCCGAATGAACCTGTCGCCTTCTAGTTTCAGCCGCCCGCAGGCACGGAGTCAACCCTGACCTTCCGCGGCCAGGCCGTACTGGGAAAGGCGGCACTTCCGGCAGCCTCACGCTGCGTCCGGGAGGCGGACCAGGACGTTCAACCGGCCGGGACGGAGGACGGGTCGGCCAACAAGGCCGGCGGCGCTTTTGACGCAGCCTCCTTGTCCCCCAGACCCGTCTGGCGTCGGCCCCCGGGGGGAGTCCTCCTCCTCGCTGTTGCCCCTCGCGTCGACCATGATATGTGAGGCGACGCCGCGGCTTCTGACGAACGATCGGCCGGGGACCGCGCAGAGCAGGGGACGGGCGGAGAGGACGGAGTCCCGCCGTGCGCCGCCCGACCGGACGAGGCAAAGACGAGCTCCCTCGCCCGACGTTGGACCCCTTGCGAGCTCGCCGGCGACGCCAGCTACCTCGCTTTTTCCGCGCCTTCCTACCCCCCCGGGCCGGCCCGCCAGAGCAACGAAGAAACTTCGGCGGAGGAAGACGGGGGCGGGACGAAGCCGTGCTTTCCGCTGGCACCGGTACGACGAGAGGCCCGTGAAGTCGGCCCCGTACTCGAGGGGCCCGTCGTTGTCGCGTTTCGAGGGCGTGGCGGGCCGTCAAGGACGCGCGCAGGACTAAAACTTGAAAGAGGTCCCCGGGGCGATGTAACCGGTGCCCAAATCTTCCACACGCCGTACTATGTCCAACAGAGGCGGGGGCAGATCTTCTTCTTCTCTTCTTGTCGGTCTTGACCTCCCCGCGGGCGTCTGCCGCACCACCGACCCCTACACCGCCTTCTTTTCCCACCAATCATCTTTTGCCCCTTCTTACATCGAAAGGATATTGTCGAGACCCAAAGCCGACGCCTCGTCACGATCGGGACTTCTCATCTCCTCGACGGCGCTCTGGTAACCGCGCAAAGCTCCAGCATAGTCGGCCTTGGTCGCGAGACCACGCATGAACATTGCCTTGACGCAATCCAGCGACATCTCGTGTCCCATCTTGGATGCTATCATCCAATGTTGTAGTGCAAGGTCGTAGTTTCCGGCATCATCTTCCCCGCAACCAAGATTGAATCTTGCGGAAACGTGGCCGCACATCGCTGCTGCCTCCCAATGTCGGATCGACCTTGCAATGTCCTCCTCTGCATCTGTTCCCTCATCATAAAGACAGCCCAGACTGAAGTGCGCTTCTTTCACCCCGAGTTCGGCGGCGCGCTCCAATAGCTCGACGGCTCTCGTCACGTCCTTCTCCAAACCGAGCAGTCCGAAGCAATATTGCTGTCCAAGATTCCAGATTGCCGCTGGATCGCCCGCGTCGACTCGTTTTTGGACCATGGCGAGGGTCTGGCTCTTCTTTGGCGTGGGTGTCCGGCAGAATGGGCAGCCAAACATGCCGCGTTTGCGAGATGCCAAAACGCAGCCATTGCACACTTCCTTCATGCAGCAGACCTGAAAGCCTGTTTGCTTGCGTCCAAGCGGCAAAGGCAGGTTGCAGATTGGGCAATCGTCCTCCTCCAACCTCGTGCGACCCTTCTTCATCAGCACCAGCTGATTCCCAGCAGCGATGCACCCCTCGCACCTCCTGATGCTCTGCCTGCGCCCCCGCTGATCCTCGCTGTACGCGCCCTCTGGCAGCTCGCGCTCGCACGCCCCGCAGATCATCATCGCGTGCGCTCGGATTTGGTAAAGGTCTACCTGATACTGGTACAAGCCGGCGGTGCAACCGCAATACGGATGCGCAACCTTCTAACCTTCTGGGACAACCAGTCGCCGCGTCCCGTCCCGTCGTCTCCGTCGCCCCTCTCTGTCTTCTGTCCTCCAGCTGCAGGCCCTCGCTCCAGCACCAGAGTCACCATCAGCGCCACAGGCAGCCCAGAGTGCGTGCCCAAGCAGAGTTACCAGAGTTCCCAGAGTTCCCTTTTCCGTCGGCCCGTTTCTGTTTTCTTCCTCCTTTCCTTCCCCGCGCTCTGCTTGTTTGAGCCCCTATTAGTACCGCGGTAGTACAATGACTAGCCTTTAATCCGCAAAAGGTCGGTCCGGCCGAGCATCATGGGCGTAATGTATGGGAAACGACCGATCACCAGTGGTGACAAAGCAGAAAGGCCCACCAAAAAACCAAGGTTCAAAGATGAAGATTCAGAATTCAAAGGCGGGAGGTAGGGGAGGAAGTAGAGAGCGATGGAAGGCCCCGTTGGCGAGAGCTCCGTCTCCGTCGAGAAATCCGCCGCCGCCAAGGAAGTGACCTCCTCGGTCACCTTCGACGATGGCGGAGCGGCGTCGGCGGCGACATCGGCGACGTCCACGGACGACAAGCCTCCAGACGCAGATGACTCGGCATCGGAGCCGTCGCTCCTCCAGTCCATGACGGAGGTGATGGCCCTCTCCTACCTCTGCTTCATGTACGCCGACGTCCGCGCCCTGTCCTCCCAGGGCCGCATCTCCACGCGCTTCGAGCACATCGCGGTCGAGTCCGACTACAGCCCCCGCTTCGAGGCTGGCTTCATCGCCGGCGACCAGGCCTCCGGCACCGGGCGGGCGTCGGGGCCGAGGCAGCGAAGGTGCGGCGGCGTGTCCACGGCGCAGATAATGGCGGTCATGCTCCTCGAGATCGAGAGGGCGACCTCCAAGAGGCGGGCGAATGCGCGGCGCCCCTCCCTGAACCTCAGCGAGCGGAGCGAGATGGGCGGGACCAGCGCCGAGAAGAAAAGGGACCAGGAGAAGATGAACAAGCTTTTGCATGTGTACTCGCGCATCATCGGGGCCGACCTGGCGAAGGAGAGCGACAGGGTGGGCATGGTCTCGAAGAGCGTGCGGGACCTCGCGAGGAGCACAACAAGAGAGCCCGGCGCGCTCCTCGACGACGACGAAACGGAACAGCAGAAGCAGCGCCCGTCGGGGATGTTCAAGCTCCAGGACGTCGTGCGCATGATCAAGGAGAGGGCGAACATGGAGGCCGACGGCGGCGGGGCGGACGGTGCCAACGACGGGGGACCCGCCCCCCAGGCGGCGAGGGACGACGCGACCGACGCGACCCTGCCGGCGTCCAACACGGCGCACGGGGCCCGGCGCCGGGGGAGCGTTAACCGCGCCGCCCACAGCCGGGCCGAGCTCATGGGCATGATGACGGGCCAACACGCGAGTCTTCACCTCAGGAACCCGTTGAAGGAGGAATCTCGTGAGTTGTATCGTACAGAATACCTTTCAGTCCAATACCACACAAAGACCCTTCTGAAAATTAACCGTCACCATCAATCCTCCCATTCTCTCCCGACGCGCGCGACACAGGCCTAGAATTGGTCACGGACAATATCTTCACGAGCCCGGCGGCCGACATAGCCATCGAGGCCCAGGGCGACGGCGACGACGACGGGGAGGAGATGCAGGCCGTGGACGGCGACACGATGCGCAAGATCATGGAACGCGCCGTGAAAAGCAGGATATACAACAAGCTGGACTTCATGGCGGGTTTCTTCAGGGAAGGTACCGTCAGTCATCATATGGCGAAGAGCAAGGCTAGGGTGGTTTGGTTCAATGACGTGAGTTGGTCTAAAAGCGGGTGTTGGCTTTTGTTGTCACTTTGAACGTTTGCTCGAGTGAAAGTTCAGCCTCTCATTGGACGAAAAATCTCACGATGTATTTTGTCGCGGTCCCAAACTACAGTGGTACCCCGCCAGCGAACTAACGTACGGGGTCTGCGTCGAGGCGCCGAAGAAGCGCGTCACGGTGATATTCCGCGGCGCGATCACGACCAAGGACTGGACCAAGGCCCTGGACTTCATGCTCGTCACAGTCCCCAATCCGATCGATGGCGGGAGCCAGACCGTCGACCTGCACCGCGGTTTCTACAGCTATCTGTTCCGGAGGAGGAAGGACACGGGAACGACGAAGTACCATCAGATCGCCGAGGTCGCGCACAGGATCGGCGTCGAGAATTTCGGTGAGGGATACAACCTGATGGTCTGCGGGCACTCCCTCGGGGCCGCACTGTCGACGGGTGGGTGCTTTGTTTTTGATCGTTAACATTTGTCGACCGGAGTTGGTCTGAACGCTCTCGCAAATCACTCTCAGTCTTCTCATTCTGGGCCTCGGCCGACCCGAGGTTCACGCGCAACGGCCCCGTTCGAGTGTTCTCCTTCGGATCGCCGTACGTGGGCTCGCACGACTTCGCGGACTCGTGGAGGGCCCAGGAGGAGGCGGGTAAGCTCCAGTACGCCCGGTTCAAGAACCACAACGACCTCGTGTCGTACGGACCGGACTCCAACCTCCGGCGGCGGAAGAGGGGCAACGCGTACCGACACGTCGGACTGGGATGCTCGATCTACCCCGTGCCGCGCCATCTGGCGTGGATGCGCCGGGGCTTTGAGCCGGATATATCCTACGTACCGAACGAGACACCGTCGAAGGCGTACTGGCGGGGGGTCAGGGACTCGGCCATTTTCCACGTCGGGCTCTTCTGGACGATCAAGGGACGGCACACCCTCCAGGAGCTGATCAAGAGGGTTGCCGACGGGAAGGAGGAAGAGCTCCGGGGAGGGCAGAAGAAGGGATGCGGCTTCGAGCTTATGAATAAGTCCCTTACTGAACTCTATGCTGAGAAGGCGGGCATTTCTTGAGAGCTTTTGTGGAAGTATTTGTGTTTGATTTAAGTAAACTACCCAACAGTTTCAATTTCAGCTTACAAAACTTCCTTTGCCTGACTGTGTTTCAAGCGTTCCCGTGACGCTGTCATGGACTACAGAGTTCCAATAGATCCACTGACCATGCCGACTGTGCGCAATCTCTAGAAGGCGCGTTATCAGTCACCAATCCACCGGCGAGCCGTCAGCACAGGCCTGCGTCTCGTGGCGATGAATGAGAAGGACCAGTGCTCGATCGAACGCAGTCATGCTTTTGGATGTGCTGTGACTGCAGTACTGCAGTAACTGCGGCCGGCCGAATCACATCCAAGGGACAGAGACGAGTTGTGTTCCCGGCACAGAGAATTAAGCTGGTCTTCAAAGACAGCAGATGATGAATATAGTTAATATCCTCATTTTAGTAGCTAGCTTCCGGGCTGCTGAATAGGTTCATAAAAACCACTCATCAAGCGATTTACTATACACCTACCTCATCGGTCAAGCAATCAACCTATTCAGCATAACTCTTACACCCCCCGGCAGGTTTGATTCCCCACAGAGGAAGCATTTTCACTGGATATTGTTTCATTTCCTAGTACTTGCTCATGGCAGGATACTGTCTGTACGGACACTGGCCTGCCTACAAGAATCAAGAAAGCACGACAAGTCAACCCAACCAGCCAACCACACGCACCTCTGCAAGTAACTGTGGCTGGCTGGGTAGCAAAAGGACATTCCTTTTTGACGAAAAGTGTAGGAGTAATAATGCCGAGCAAATCAGTAGAGTGAGATCTTGCTGTGTAACCAAGTCTACAGCTGAACCTACCTCCTGGTCGACGACTGCTTCACAGAATCTCTGGACCTTCACGACCGGGTGTGTGCTGGCTTGGCGTGGTAACC
>JAAMXK010002163.1:0-11488 GCA_019693575.1 Thalassiosira oceanica | reverse complement strand
AACGTCGACGAGTAGACCACAGCGATGTATTGCCGAGTTCTTCCGTACGCGAACGATGATACACGAACGACGACTCGACCTATTCGAGACGCCGCCACCCTTCGACTTTGGCATCGCAGGGCCGCATACAGCCAGTTGGTGATCTTTTGTGATGCCACGGGCGAGGCCCGAGTAGGGGGCTCGGCTCGCGGCTTACGGACTCGTGTAGAAGTATATAGACGATGCCCGGCCAATATCCGTCGGCGCCCTTGGGCTTCCTCCGCCCTCCGGCTCCGGCCCTCCGACTCTCCGCGCCGTCTACGTCTCGCCCGTTTTTCTGCGGTTGATGAGGCGAAGAAAGGGGGGAACCTTGCGCACGGTCCGAGTTGTCCGCAGTAGAATAAGAAGAGAGTTTAACTAGTGTCCGCAGTTGTCCGCAGTTGAATGTGGGCATTCTACTGCGGACAAAAAGGGGGGAAGAAATTTCAGCTAGGCGTTATCTCTAGCTTTGGTTGTCCGCAGTAGCTTCCCCACGCCATAGCTGAAGAGCATCTGCCCAACAAAGTGTAGGTACACGCAGGTACACGCCCAGTGCTTCGTCAGACTTGTCATGCATCTGAATCTACGTAAATCACTCGTGGAGTAGGATGTAATCAAGTAGCTAGGTACCCCAAATTGTTGGATGAAATAGGGCGATAGTGGGGAGGCCGATGAGGCAGTCGAGGCAGAAAGAAAGACGATTGACAGTTGACAGTCAGTGAATGGAGTGAACACAAACCCATTTATTTAATGCGGAAGAGAGCACGTGCTCGGCCTTGTTGTTTCACTTGTTTCGATCAGCGCCGCGGCCGCCCGCCGAAGAAAAAAAGACCGACTGCGTCGTAGTCTGTCCGTGGTGGTCGTAGGACGAACGCGTCCCCGCCCTCGGCGGCTGGAGTTGTGGAATAGATTGATATTTCACTAGCAGTGCAGATATGAGGGGTGTCCCCCATGTTTTCTTGGTGATTGCGGCGAGTCTGAACTCGAGAAATTGTGGAGGCTTTTTGCTTCCACCCTCATGCAAACGACGTAGGACACCAACGTACTTGCGGGAGAACCGAGAGAACAACGGCGACCTATCGAAGCGAATCCGAGATGCCCGGCAAAGTCAGGACTCCTTCATCGAGGGTCTTCAGAAGCGTATCAATATCGTGTCCAAATCACAGGAGTTTGACGAGCAGTTGCGGGGAAGTAGCATAGTCGAGTTACCCACAGTATGTTTCGACGCGCTGCTCCCCAACCAGAGACTCTCGGGTTCAACAACTGATTCCACGTTCATGACATTCCTCAGGAAGCTTGGACTGGGGGGGTCTTTCGTCATGACATCTTTGAACAACCGACAGCGACGGATGAGACGGTTTGGTGTCGTAGCAAAAATAGAATTCGTCGATATGGACGGTGACCTGGAGGATTGTACTGCTGTGTCATTTGTCCTGCTTGGTAGGCAGAGGTGCGAAATCATCGGCCCTACGGATTCCATGTCTGAGAGGATAGGTCGATGGAGGCGCGGCTATGATCCGGATGGTGAAGAGTTACGTTTGGGGTGGGGCTCCGAGTCCTTCGTTAGGAGGACGAGTCCAGCAGAGGACGTGGTTCAGGATGCCACCATCTCCTCTCCACAGATAGGAAGTCCTCCAGACGTTTCCGAGTGGACGACGAATCGAATACGAACGGTGGAGGACAAGGTAGAAGAAGTAGATCCAGCAACGATCGATCATGCTACAAGACTCATCCCACTGGTCGAAAAATGGATAGACCTTGCATCTGACCAAAGCACGTACGACAATACAGATGTTGTAGCGGCGACACGAAGGAAGTCCGGAGAACCTGGATTGTCTGTTGATGCGGCCGCTCTGCTTCGCAAGGTGCAGAGCGAACTAGGAGAAATGCCACGTCCAAGCACACCGACGGCATTCTGCTTGTGGGTCGCAGCTCTGATCAATCCACTCCCGCCGCTCGGAGTAAGCACCGAGTGTAGAGGGGCCATACTTGAGGCCGAAAGCGCAAAGTCGAGGCTTGAAATCCTGGAACGGACTCTGGTCAAATCGCTGAACAATTTAGACGGGACTCGTCCCCTCAATATGTAGCATTATGTCTGCGCAGACCTGTCTAGCGTTGAAGGTGCAATTTAGTCATACCTCTTTTTCGTGGCAAAGGCGTTGTATGGGTCTTCGACCTAATGTGCCGGCACTTCGCTTGGCAGTCTATTATCTTTCGACAGCGTAAAGTCTGTTCGCTAAGTCACAATACTGCCTTCTCCCCTTCTGGTAAACACTTCTTGTTACTTCATCTGTAGTTGGAGTCACAACCGAATCTTCCATCTCGATGGGCTGGCGCAACACGAAATCTCTCAACGTGAGGCCCTTTTGCGTCGACGCCTCGACAGATGCAGACGCTTGGAATGCAGCTCCAAGAGCAGCACTCTCACTCTCCAGAGGAAATCTTAGTTCGACATTCAAAACATCTGCCAGCATCTGCCTCCACAACTTATTTTGAGAGCCTCCGCCAACAACCAGCAAAGATTTGAGTTCGAAACCCTCGCCGCAAGCTAATTTCATGGTTTCTAGAGCCTCCGCAAGAAGGTATGTGATACCCTCCATCGCTGCGCGATAGATGAGCCCTGCCATAGGATTTGTGGGGCCGTCAGAGGCGCTGACGTCTCGACCTGAGGTTGCCAACGCCATATTATGTGTTGTCAGACCAAGTATCGCGCCCTTTGCATGTGGCCAGTCAGGCGTGCGTTCCCCGGGAGAAAGATAAGGCAGGAAAGTTATCCCGTAACAGCCTGGAGGATGTTGCGACGCCAGCTCGGTTGCGTCGTCGTGACTCCATGTCCTGTCTCCGTCGCCGCTTTCGTTGAAGAACGATTCAAGAACAGACTGTAGCACGGCAGTGCAAGACATGACACAGCCGAGGGGAAGGTATTTTCCCGTCGCGTCTGCGAACGGCGACACTGTAGAAGACGCGGAGATTCGCTCACGCCAAATATTGTCCCACTTGTACCCAGGCTCAAAACCGCAGAACCAGCTTCAACACACCCAACTCCAAGGGCACTGCACATGTTGTCTCCGCTGCCCACGCTTATGGGAATGTACGGCGTCTCGGTTTCGCTTCCACTCGTCAGACCAATGTTTTCCATCCACTGAGCAGAAAGCGAACCGCATACATCTAGTGGCTCGAGTATCCTCGGCAATGATTGCGCATACCTTCCGGAAGCATCAATTTGATGGGCTAACTCCTTGCAGTAAACGTTCGTCTGGACGTCGAATAAACCCGATCCAGAGGCATCGCCGCGATCAGTTGTAGGTTCCACTTCTCCACGGTCCTGAGCCCCCCGGAGTACCAGATTGATATAGTCATGGGGTAAAACAACCCATCGTGTTCTCTTCCACACATCGGGTTCATTTTTCGTCGTCCATAGGACCTTCGGCGCAGTAAACGACGGCACTACGTGATCCCATTTCCCGTTTCCAATCGATTGGACATATTGTGCCTCATCTACTGCTTCAACGTCGCTCCACAACTTGGCCGGGCGAAGGGGCTGGCAGTTCGCGTCTAGCAACACCATGCCATGTTGTTGTCCGGAAACGCCTAACCCAGATAGCACTCTCTCTGATGCCGTTCTGCCTTGAGATGGAGTCTTCAGATTGAGTTCGCAGACAAGATCACGGAGCACCGATGCCACGGCCGCGACCCACTCGGACGTGTCTTGTTCTGCCCTTCCATCCACGTTACTTGGAAGCAAATCGTATGCTGAAGACGCTCTGCCCAATATCTTCTGACTCGAAGCATCGTAGGCGATCCCCTTGGTCGATTGTGTCCCGACGTCCAATCCTATGAACACAGGCATGATGGCCCGCTCAGACAAAATGCGGTCTGTTGTCGTGAACGGTCGACTCGGGACAACCAAGGCGCTCACGGCGCTCAACAAGAGTGCCGCAAATGTGATGTCTGCAAGTCGACATCAACACCTAGTAGTAGTAGGAGGCCCTCCGGGCAGGCGGGGTTCGCCTGCAGCGCAGTCCAGAGCAGGATGTCTCTTCACCGCCGCAGTTTCCGAGAATGCACGCACGGACGACGGGCGGCGCGGCTGGGGAGGCTTGGAGGGTAAGGTCGCCGGCCTATTAATAGGTCTGACTGCCTCTTTGGACTTGTCTCCTGCCTGGATGGATCCCCAGCGTCCTCTGGCTGGATCGACGAGTGCCTCTTCGCGGATCTGCGATCTGCGCCTCGCCTACATACCTACTGCTGCAAGACCACTCGCGCCTGGCTGGCTGCGGCGTGCGGCCGCGCGGCGCGGCGCGCGCGATCAAGAATCATCACACATCACGCGATCATCCGCCCGAAGATATCCTTTGGATCCTGACATAAAGGACGGCACTATGTACCAGGAAGGAAGAGGGCTCTTCTTCTTCCGCTGCTGCTTAGCATTTCGGGTCGGCCGTCTCGAAAGATTTGAAATTTGAAAGCAACACCTCCAAAACTGGAGAAGATCTATATCCGTCCATATCAACATGACGGTCGCGGGCAACGATGACCCGGAGATAAATCTCGGGGCAGAACCAAGCGCGCCGCCATTGGCGGCAACCGCTTCAGCAATCCCAGTTGCTTCGGCTCTACACTCTTTGCCCGTTGCAACTCCACTTGGCCCACCGGCGCCACCGGCTGCGGCTGCCCAATCCTCAGCAGCTTCGCACGGGAACAGCACGATAGAGAAGACGGCGAATCCTGACGGCAGCCTCTCTGTAAAAGTTACGACCACCAACACTTTGCCAAATGGCTCGAGGGAAGTAACGATCGAGTATTTTCAAATTCCAACACACATGGCTTCGTCCGTAAGCGCTGGGATAGACGCCGGAGAGCCTCCGAGTGGCCTGTACCTCACTAAGATGGAACAACAAACGCTGCCTCCGGGGACGAGTCAAGTGCCCAGCAGTGCGAACCCTCGTCCGACGACGGCCTACCCCATGGCGGGAAACGCTGCGCCAGTTCAACAGCCAGCCAATCATCATCCATTCGAGCAACCGGGTGATCGACGAAGGCGAAATGTGGCAGCGGCAATCTGTATCTCGATTGTTGGGATAGCGATACTCTTGGCCATCGGCGCCAACGGTTTGAACTCCAACAGTAATGCCTCAAGCCCGAGTGGGTATTTTCCGACTCCGCCTTCGCCCACGCCCTGGTCACCCAATCCTTATCCCTGGTCATCACCATCATTTCCGACTCCGCCTTCGCCCACGCCCTGGTCACCAAATCCTTATCCCTGGTCATCACCATCATCACCATCACGGCCTACTGCCTGGAATCCAGCGCCATGGCCCTGGGAGGTCACCACCTCACCCACAATCAGCAGTGGGCCCACCCTGTCACCCCGCCCGACTTCTAGTCCCACCACGTCGCCACCACCGACAACAAGCGTCAGGCCGACAGGTTTTTTTGATAGTACCATGCACCATTTTGATCACAAATCTAACTTTGTTGGTCGAGGCGAATGCACGAATGCCCAAGGAAAGACATACGATTCGAAATCTTCTTACAGCTTTGGCCAGGATTCTCATATTACCTGCTCTGTTTGGTGTGACGCGGAAAACAATTGGAACAAAGTTGTTGGGTTCCAATTTAGACGAAATGTGGAGTGCAACTGTTTGTTCGACCGGGGGAATCTGCTTGGGCCAATAACTGGCTCTACTGGAATAGGCGACACCGAGTGCTATGAGCTAAGAGGTTGGAAAAGTGCGCCGAGTGCGGCAGCGTAAGGGGCAGTGATGACGATGATGACAGAAGAACCCCATTATCCCAACACACGTCACTCAAGAGTACAGCAGTTATGATAGAATGAACTTGCCCGGCAATAATACAATGTCACTTTTTGTCGACAGCGAAATTTTATCAGCAGCTCTTCATAACACCAGCAACCGTGTTGGCATCATACACCTTGCCAGAATTATTAGAAGAGGGTTCAGGACAAACACAATCAGTTCCTTCCAGCTGAGAGGACCTGGGCGTTACGCTATATTCTGCGTTCTGAAATTTAGATGGTGGTGCACACAAACCAAAGTCACAGCATCAGAATTTAAAATAACAACCCAGAGGGCCAAGTCGCCATTCCCATCAAATCTTGCCAAGGCTGCCAAAACATCCTTCTTTGACTTGCCAGATCCCTCCAAGAGCTCGAGAATTGTCTCAGATTTGTAACCGTCTGAATTGAGAGAGGGCTCGGAAAATCCGAACAGCTCCTTTTCTGTCGCCTCCAGCTGCGACCAAAATCCATAGTTCGGCTTCACGTCAGGCTTGCACCCCCTAACATACTCGAACGAGGCCCGGAGGGTGTGTCCCTTGAACATGAAGAAGTATATCATCACCATCGACGCCGACCTACTCTGGCCAGCGTTGCAGTGGACGAGGCAACGCCCTCCCTCGCTGAGGCAGCGGTCGATCATCTCGGCCCCCAGTTCGAGGGGGAGGACCTGCTGTGGGCTGTCGTAGCATTCTAATCGGCGCACCGCGGCTCCTTCGAAGAGCTGGCTCGGGATTTCCTTCGTCACGTTGAGTATGAAAGTGATACCCGCTGTTGGATAAATGGATTTACCGCTCGGCCAGTAAGCGCTTACTGGCCGAGCGGTAAATCCATTTATCAAAAAAAAGCTCGATCGCGAGGCCCTGGGTTCGAGAGCCGTAAAAAGTGCCTGTAATTAAGACAGGTTGGCTGCCCGCCTCCGCATGCAATAATAATAACTCTAAGACTAAGGATAAATGGTCGGCCCCAGTAAGCTGCTAGCCCGCTTACTGGCCGAGCGGTAAATCCATTTATCCAACACCCGCGGCCTCGACCATCTACTGTCCGTCGCCGAGCTTCGGGGGCCGAGGTAGAGCTTGTTGGGGAGGATCTCGTGCGCCTGCGTTTCGTTGAGCCGATAGACCCGGGGCTGAGTGGGCTGAGGCAAGGGGAGCTTCGGCAGCTTCGGCTCTCGGGATATGTGTCTGTCATCCATCATCTATATCTTTGACAAAGTGTCTTTGACGTGAGGCACGCCTACCGCATGCGCACACGACGTCTGACATCTGCCCAGCTAGCTTCCCTCCGGCTCTCTTCAACCGCGCGGTATGCGGTATTGCCACAAGGTCGGCAGTGGCAGCAGCCCGCCAGGAGCTGGACTGTCCAAGAGAAGAGAGAGTAACGACCCTGTCCGTGACCATCTCCTCGATCGCAGCGACTCTCCTAGATCCTCGCCTGCTCCCTGCATGGTCTGCCGCCCTAGGACTGGCCATTTCTTTTTCTTATTGACCATGACCAAGAGTAACAAACAACAACAGTGGCGACAACAACCATAGGCTAAATTAGCATTAGCCTATGATAACAACTACCCAAAAATTGTTACTACGAACACTCTATTGGACAAGGCTACGGGTTAGATACCGGTTATTATCCGCACCCGCCACTTTGTTCCACTTGTTGTTCCAACGGCCGTAGCCGTAGACTTGGATAGTGGAAGCTAGTGGAAGAGTTGCTCTCTACCAAGGCTGCTTGGACCCGCACGACTTGTGGACGGGCGACGATGACGGAAGCCGTGGCATCCTCCGCGGGCGGCTCGTCCGTTCTCCTGATGGGCCTGGGCGCGGTCATCGCCCTGATCGTCCTCGCCCTGCGCTACATCCAAACGTCGAGTGACGTGAGCAAGGTGACGGACTCCAAGAGCAGGGAGTCGTCCAGCGGCGATGGGAAGAAAAAGAAGCCGGTGGACAACCGCGTTCAGCTGAACCCGCAGGCGGACGCGGCGTACGTGGCCAACTGCCTCCGCCCGGACGCCAAGCCGCTGGACATCCTGTACGCGATCTGCACGAGTCCGGACAACGTGGCGGTGACCTCGAAGCACCTGGCTCTGCGCGCCGAGCTCGTGGAAAAGAAGCTGGCGCACCTGAAGAAGGAGGCCGAGGAGAAGGCCGCCGGACCGACGGCCAACATGGACGACCTGTTCGACGACGACGGCTGGGCCGAGGACGACGAGAACGACGAGGCCGCCCTGAAGGCCAAGAAGGCCAAAGAGGAGAAGGAGCGGCAGGCCAAGGAGCTCGCCAAGGCCACCGGCAAGGACATGACGGACGTCACCAAGGTCAAGCTCGAGGGCATCGACGAGAACATTCTCGGCGAGGAGTGGGTGCGCTCGCACCTCACCGACCTCGGCTCGTGGCCCCCGCCGTCCCTCTCGTCGTCCCCCATAGCCAAGCGTAAGTACAAGCTCGACGACGGCTCCATCGTCGGGCCTCTCGACCACCCCGCCGTCGCGCGCAACCTCCTCATGACCATGGGCCGGCTCAACGCGCGCGACCTCAACACCCACCCGGACCTGCGCGAGGCCGGTCCCGCGGGCAGGATCGACCCGACCTACTTCCAGCAGACCATGGAGTACCGCCAGCGCGTCGGCCAGGTCCTCGAGGGCGCGCTGCGGATGGCGTGCACGCTCCGCTCGTACGACCTCGCGTGCGCCATCGTCGACGCCACGGTCATGTTCAAGATCGGACTCGTCGACGTCGACGACGAGAAGCAGCTGGCCTGGTTCAAGGACCTCATGTCCAGGCAGTACGGACCCGGGGGGACACCCAACCTGGACGTCGGCGAGAAGTACCTCGGCGTGCCGGTGCCGTCCCCCGAGCCGAAGAAGGAGGACGGCACGCCCAAGACCGAGTCGGAGATGAAGGAGGAGGCCAAGAACCGGACGGCGCGGATGGTCATGCAGACGAAGGCCGTGACCACGACGGACGAGAAGATGGCCCTCGAGATGCAGATAACGAGGACGCACGCCGAGGCCTTCACGAAGGCGAAGATCGCCCAGTGCCAGCAGCAGGGCATACCGCCCCAGATGGCGATGCAGGCGTACCGCGAGTCGTGGTTCATCCTCGTGCGCGCGCGGAAGGTCGGCGACGACGGCGCCACGGACGCGACGTGGGACGGCGTCCTCAACGTGCGCGACTCGGACGGCAAGCTCCACACGGCGAATCACATGGACCAGCTGCGCGAGTCCAAGTCGAACCTGTACGAGATGCTCGAGCCGGCCACGGCGTCGCTCTTCTCGAGGGAGTTCGACTGGAGTAAGAACCCGAAGGACATCCCCGACAAGAAGATCGTGGTGGGGTACCCGTTCATGATCGCCAACGTGGCACAGAAGACGGGCCGGGTGAAGATCCACGTCCCCCCCCCGACGACGCCGGGCCGGTACGAGTTCTCGGTGACGATCAAGAGCCAGGACTTTTTGGGGTTAAGGTACGACTTTGCCTTGCCGGTGGATATTGAGAAGGGAGACGAGAAGGTGGTGGAGAACAAGAAGGACAAATGAACATGCGAGAAGCCGAGGGCGTGATGGGAAAGATTGGTTTTTGGCGAGTCGTTTCATCACAGCTCATGACTTGTCTCCCGGACTAGACAGTTTAATAATGTCTTTATCAGAACCTCTTTTGACTCGAGAACAACTTCTTAACTTCTTGTCTTTACAAGCTTTGTCTTTGTGGTTTGTGCCGACTCTGATGCGAGTGAGCATCTTACAATTAATGACAGGGAAGATACTATCTGGTATCGTACTGGAGAAGTCACACAGCAGCAAGCGTGTTGACGGATTGTGTGTTTTTCCATCGAAACCCAGTCTTCGAAACCCAAGTCTTCGATCAACAGAGCCGACCGACCGGCGACCTGGGACGCGGTGGCGCGTCGCGTGGGCGGACCCTGGCGGACATAGACCAATACAATTTAACTGTATTGGTCTATGCTGGCGGACCCCGGATTCTCTACATTGTCGGCGCCAACGGTGCGGTTGTGAAGCGCGAGGCCTACGATGGGGGCTCAGCCGGTTAAAATATGTAGGACACAAAAAAGGTAGAAGATTTGGTCTTGGGCTTGGTCGTCAACGGGCACACGACAGACAGGAGAACCACGGACAGAGGAGAACAGGAGACGACAGAGAAGACCACTCTGCTTTCACTCCCGCGCCGACCACTGGTCCGCGAGCATCGGAGTCAAAAGCAGGGTGGGTGGCAACGGAAGAGGGAGGGAGCTAGGCTCATCAACCGGCACCGCGTGTCTTATTCGACGGCATTCGACGGCCCAACAAGCTACCACCAAGCGAAGAAGTAATCAACTAGATTGAAAGTCATTGACAATATAAGAATTATATAAGCCCGAAGTGTCGTTGATCATGGGAGATGGCACGAGTGACAGCGACAGGTCGTCACTGGAGTCGAGATTGCTGACAGCACCGGAGTTCTTTACGCGGAGCCAGATACACTCTCTGATTTCGTGCAACATTAAGCCCCCCGATGCTATGGGTAAATATTCAGATGTTCGCATGGCGAAAGCGCTCTCGGTTATCGAGCCTTATCTCATGGAGGACGAAGAAAGCGATGAGGTTGACGTTGAGTACAGCTACCAGGTCTACGCAGTAAAAAGGGAACGAACTGCGTCGTTCTTTTTCCGCCCTTTATACCACGCATCGGAATTGAGCGTGTTGCACCGGCCCTGTACCGAGGAAGCGGTCCTCCTCGAAGCCGAAGTCCTCAGGCACTCTTCGAGTCACGTCCTCTCCGAGCTATTCTCGAAATCCAACTACTCTGGCCGGCTCGTGTTCGAGGCCTGGTGGCACTACTCGCTCTGCCGCCTTAATTACATGGCGAAAAGATTGGACACAGTCAGCTTGAACGAGCTAAAGTCGTATACGTCAGTGAGAATTTTGATCGCGCTGATTCGTTTCTACGACAGGTGTCTGGCCGACAACTGGTCGGCGCTGTTTCCCGATCGCCGTTTGACAGCGACAGAAAGAATTCAAGATTTGCAGAGGATACATCGGCTGGACGTCATCGGGAACATAGATCTAGCAAGAAAAGTCATTGATGATTGTGGCAAACCTGAGTTACTTGATAGTGCACTAGTCGATTTAGAGCGCCATGTCACAACGGGAAAGAGGAGTGTCTCTCAGTCGACTGCCCACGCGGTTTCTCACCAAACATCGACAGTCCACCCTCATATTATTCATGCACAAGGTAGCATTCCAGGACCCTCCGCGTGGCCAGGACCCTCCGCGTGGCAGACGACCGTCTCCAGTCAATCTAGTGCCTCCCAGTCGACAGCTTCAGCGATTTCTCACGAATACATAGCTCCAGATGAAAAGCCGTTGCCTTGTCTGGATAGCTCATTGTCAGATTGCATATTTTCGGTATCAAAACCAACCGAGGCCGAAGGTGGAAGAGCTGGTATGTCTTCCGGCGGCAGTATGTGCGCCGTCTGTCAAGAACCTCTTTTCTCGACTTTGGGTGCTCCCGTAGTGACTCTGATCAAATCCGAACAGGTGAGTTGTGATAGATCTCTGATTAATTCAATTCGTATCTGTTTGGTCATCTCATTTGACTTGTAATATTCAGAGGATGCATCTGCCTTGTCTAGCAGAAGCAATGAAATATAGCTCAACGATGACTTGTCCAGTCACAA